>OMLB01034449.1:14810-46583 GCA_900302555.1 Myripristis jacobus | reverse complement strand
AGATCATGTGGCTGTGATGATGTGTGATTATCTACAATGAGCTATGTGATGTTATTTACCATAACACACAAGCTTTGAGTTACATTTATACAACAGTCATGATTTTGTTGTCGCAATATTGTTTTTATCTCAAGTAAAACACAGAAATGAAGTTATCACCATCGTTTTAATGCTCCGCCAAAAAGTATAGTTCCCCAAACTAAAACTGGCTTTGCAATGTCAACTATGAACTATGAAACATGTTATGAAGCTATGCTATGAAGCCAACTATGAAAAAAGTCTCAACACTGTTTATCTTGTAGCTTCTCATTTCTTCTTCAGTTTGTTCACCTCGTCTTCTGTGACGCTAACATGACGAGGAGTTTAATCGCTAATCTTATGTTTCGACGCATAATCCAAACCAAAAGTTATGCTATGAAAATATATCCATTGTCAGCATCATGGACAATGTAGTTTGGCACGCTGCTCTCAACCAATCAGATTGCTTGAACAGAAAACTCAAACCAAATGTGTGTAATAAATGTGCATTTAAAATAAATATATAAATAAACACAGTGTTATAGACTGCACCACCCACTTAACGCTTATTTGTAGAAAACATTTTTGATGATTCATTTCAAACCACCTAGCAGAGTTATATGCTTTCAGTTTTTTTTAATAGTGCGTGCACAGTTGAAAATCATGCTGCTCAAATTCAAAGACTCTATAGCCTCCACCATACTACTGTGGTGTTTCATCGCTACAACATTAACATATATTTATCAGGCAGCATTACCATTTGTAATTGCATGTCTCGCTCTGATAGCGCAGTTTCCAGACTCTATTTTGCAATTTATGAGTTAAAGATGAGTGGACCTTCAAAATCAAAGGAAGAGCCACTGTTGTGCTCTTGTTTTCTTTGACTTCAAAAAGGTTTCTATATGAATGCGGACATAACAAGTAATGAGTCTCTGTAGATGAGGAAGACTGCCTCATCGTCTTATTATACAAATTAGATTTGTTTATTGCCAACATATGCATAATTCAGTAGTAACCATCATTTTAGATTTCCTGCTGTCATAAAAAGGAAGTCTCCCTGTAGCCCCATCCTCGTTCAAAGCGCAAACGAGAGAACACCGTGAGCTTTACTCCATTTCAGCCAGAAAAGAACTGATAGTGAAGTGACGGTTTGGTACACGGCTTTAAGGACAGATTATATAATTATATGTATAGAAAAGAAAACATCAACAAGATTTTCATTTCTGAAGGGAGGGCCAGCCTTTGCAGTTGTTGGGGTGAATAGACGTTTCTTGAAGGTTTCTTGTCCTTTCTAAATCAGCTAAGTTTAATGTGCGCTGGTTTAATTTGGTAAATTTTTATCAAAGCCTTGTTTTGCGGTGCCAAAAAAAATTTTGAAGTAAATTATGCTCTGCTTTCAGCCTCACAGTTGCATGTCCCTGCATTTCAACCCAGTTAGTTTTGGCCTGTCAGTGGATGGCTATTTCAGCCCACAGAGGAGAGGCATTTGCATAAACATCCACCCACAAAACCTGGCAAATGAGTCTGTCACTCAAAGACACTGTCTATGTCGTAAAGTGGAAGCAAAATCCAATTTTTTTCTCTCAAGGGGCCTTTGTAACTGTTCTCGCTGGTATTCCTTCTGCGGGAGATGGCAAGTGTCTTCACGCAGCTGTGATGAATGCTGCCTTTAAAGTTACATCGCACGGCTGCATACATACTTGTGCACAGTCAGTATCACACAACAATACAGCACAGTCAACACATTCCACAGGCATATAGGCTGCTACAGTTTCTACTTATTACAACCCACACTTTAGAAATCAAAAAAATACTTTTTCATTGGACTATTAATCAACTATTGATTCTGTGGCTCAATTGCTGACAACTCTCCCTTGTCAAGCAGTCACTCGGTAATGCAGTTTTATAGGGAAAGGTGCAAGTTAAAGGTGCACACCGCTCAATAATTAACATATTGTTTCGGTGATCACAGATTGTCCCAGTTGGAACTTGAAAACCATATCCCCGAGATGGAAACAAGGACATTTAGGCCGATTTGTCTGGATCAAAGAAATCCATACTGACCTCATGGACCCGTTTAAGCTTTTACACTTTTTTCACATGAAGAATCCTTGTTTCATTTTAGTGCCAGCAGTTCTCGACCAAAAAAAAAAGTACCTTTATCGATACAAAATCTTTATAGGGTGTTCTCATTGTCCTCTTTTCCATTTTTTCCAGTTTTCTGCAAATTATTTTATACATGAGTGTGACATCAGGTCAGGCTTTTCTCTCATGTCTGGTTATAGGAGATAGTAGGGGCTGTAATAGAGTGCAGGGAAGCCCTTGGAATATTGAAGTTCACTGCCATCCCTTATTATAGAGAAAAAAAAAAGTGAGCAAATAACACACGCTCACTACATTCTCTCTCTTTATAGACTGCATTAGAAGTAATGAGGACATAAATAATTTACGTTTGAGCGTCCATAGTACACTGAGCTTCACTTTGATGTAAAAACAATTGGAGATGAATAAGAAAATAGCAGTTTCCATGCTTTATTCAGTAGCCCGACAACAGAATCTAACAAAAGCTGTGCCATGTTCTGTGGAAGACTTGAAATGGCAGAGTAAGCAAAAATGGATAGCAGTGCATGGATATACCGCACAAAAAAGTTTATCTTAGCATGTTAATATTTTGGCAAATTACTCTTGCTTCTAGAGGTGCATATATTTTATTTTTAGCTTTATTTTAGCAATGAAATGTCAAAAGCATTTTGAGGTTGGCTTTCTTTGTACAATACAGTGCAATTTATTGTCCCAAAGGAAATGTAGCTTTCAAAGCCAGCCGCAGAGAACGCTGTATATCGTATGTAAGAGATAACAACATAAAACATACTCATTTGTGATGAAATAAAAACACTGATGTTGGTTTCACGTTGATTAATGATTAAGGTTGGATCAGCATATTAATGCATCAAAGTGAATAGACGGTCAACATTTTTAAAGTTAAGCACCATTTCAAATGCACAACATGCTGTGTTTCTTTTTGCATTGTGACCACTGGATTTTTTTTTTGGACTCTTAGTATATTTGCCATACTAATTCAATTTGTCCACTCAGCCTGCTCTTATCAGGGTCCTCGCAATGGCATCACAACTCAAAATTACATTTGTGTCTGTTATAAAAAGCTTTTATTGCATGCAGCAGTGCACTACTTGTGTAAGAATTGCTTCAATTTTGAGCCATTATCAGGTGCATGAATGTCCCAGCATCCAATCAGTGGACTTTTTCTTTCTATTGTGCAAATACTAATTTGATTATATATTAGATATGATCAAAAATAAGTTAAAATAAAAAAATAAACAAAAATGCCGCAGTAATGCACAGGTGCATAGTGGCTTTTACCATGGGTCTGACATTTGCTTGCCTGTATGGTTCCTGAGAGCTTTGTGGTTATTCAGCTCCTCGCTCTGTAAGGAGAAACCTCGCTGTCTGTTATGTAACATACAATGAGATTCAGAAATTAGCACTTTCTCTGCGACACTCTTGTGCCAAACTGTCAGCTTGTCCTCGGCTCTCAGTCTTTCATCGCACAGGGAGAAATTATGTTGGGAATGAAAATGTCATGATGGTCGCTCACGACTGAGACAAATAAATAAATAAATTACAAGTTATATTTTTGGAGGAGAACAAATTCCAAACGCAGTGTTTCATAAACTGCAAGATGTCTTGAAAATTATAACATCAGAAACAAGATCCTTAACAAACAAATAATCCAATATTTAAAGACACAGTCTACATAATAATTTGAGTACATTCTGTTTACATTTTTTGAATGTACTTCTGACTGATGTTGTTCATAAACACTAAAGCAAAGTGAACTTGTAATGTGAGAGTGTATCCCATCTGCGTGCCTGACACTTTAACTACTCTAACACTCAAAATAAAACTCTGCTTTGTAAATGATTAAAATTGCTTGAACAAGAAAGTAAAATATAAATAGCATATAGTACTAATTCATTCCCTCAGTCAACTTTCGTTCTTTGTGATGTAATAAAGGAGTTCATCAGTTTCTGGAATAAAACTGTCAACATATAAGTCCATTTAATAGGCATTTTCGCTCGGTTTGCCTCAATTTGGCACAAAATGTTCAGGACTAAATGAAGGCATGAAGGAGGGGGCTCAGCCAAAACAGGAAGAGGATTGCCTCACTTCACTTGTTTGGCACAAGGGTGAAGTTTGCCTCGAGTGCTTTCTGTCAGAAAGAATATTGGCACCACCAATCCAAGATACTAACTCTGGCCTTAACCCCCTTTCCTGACAGAAAACGCTTCAGGCAAACTTTGCCTCTAACCACTTGTTTAGAGCATTGAAGTATTGGAACAATCAACTATATCATTAACTCAGCATACTGTCAAGTGGAATAGATCCACTGTGCAGCTGCTCTCTGGTAGGTTAGCTGTCTTTCAGTGTCACAGTTTGCTAAAATGTTTTGTTAGCTGCCAAAACTACACATCTGTGAGGCAAAACTGCTTTGCTACCTCTGTCTGGTTATAACTAACATATTTACCAGCATCAATATTTATTGATATATTGGCAAAAAAGAAAGAAAAAAAATCCTGTGCTCAGTCACAAAAGAATAATTGCCAGGACAACTTGATGGTAAATAGCCATTGGCTTTTTACTCGATGGTATTCAGGCTTTCAACTTCTTTTTAAAGCCATCAAACACAATTGATGTTCTCTGTGCATGAAATTTGGTGGCACCTATTTTTTTCCGCTCTTAAAGGCCAGCACACATGATTGCAGACATAATTGCCCTGCTCTGATTCAGCCATTATTTTCCTATGGAGAGAGCAGAAGCGGTCAACTCGAGTGCAAGGCTACACCAACATTTTCTGCCGAGCTGCGCAGAGTTCAAAGTTTGCGGCCGACCTTTGAAAGGACTTCCAATCAGATCGCACCTCATGTGGCCAGGACTGATACTGAGAGATGCTGGAGAAACTTGCATTGTGTATGTCTGATTCTTTGTACTATATAGTAGGTCTACAACAGTAAAAGCTACCATGATTTTGGTAAAAAGTGCTGCGTGGTGGCAGATCAGTAATGGCTTGCAGCAAACAGGTTTTAAATTCCAGGAACCAGAGAAAAAAAATTGTGGTGTGCCTCACTGTTGGTATATATGAGCGTTGTCCGCCTTACTGCCATCATGTGTACTGTGTGTACTTCAATGATAACGGACTGACAAGCCTGCTTTTTGCATGTCCTTATAGCAGTGAGCACAATCCCTAATGCCCATCTTGTGGGAATGCTAAGTGACATGTACTTAAGCTTGGGACTGATAGGAAGCATCAGCGGACAAATATCTTTTGATGGTGGCATTTGATGCCTATAGTGCACAGCTGTGTCAAAGCAGCAGCACACAAGGACAAATAGAAGATCAACTCCTGCAGTTCATGGATGCCAGGCAGTGTATTTTGGTGTTTTGTGTTCCCTAAATTGTTCCGAGTTCTGAGTTGAAGCTGCGAGTCCCATCACAGTGTTTTGACGGGCCACGCCTATGGTTTGCCAGCAGCAATTGAGAACAATTGGTGCATTTGTTGACGCTAGTGTCTGATGCTTTCTATTTGTCTAGGGCTTTAGAGAGTGATACACTGTAATTCAGGTTTTACAGCACACTCAACATTGCAGTTGTCACCTGCAAAAAAAAAAGGAAGAAAAAAAAATCCAGTAAGTAGTTATGTCCTGCCACAAGTCGATTACAGGTATTTCCCTGCTGGTCTTGTCAGGCCCCAGGCAGCAATCAAGGTCCAGACTTGGACTTACCAATTAGTATTTACAACTTAAAACCTAATGTACATGTTAAGTAGGTAGCTTGAAACCACTGTCTTACCTCAGGCTAGAAATACAGTATAGGCTTAACCATGCTGTGTTACATTTTGAAATGCAAATACATTGTTTTAGCCATTTGTCTTGCCTTCTGTGGCCGATAAAGAGTGGAAACACACAGAGCCAAGCTTTTTTTTTTTCCCCCAAAAATCTCCATGCTTGAAATACATTAATGGCCAAATAGTTATAGCACCTTGGTGACTTCGGGATTGCCTTATCGCACTACAGCTCCATAGAGCGTGGATGTTTCCTCCCCATTTGTTTTTGGAAGACTGCACTCATATCCTCTGGAGGTAAATGACACTGGAGGATAACTTTAGGTTGAAGTCAAAATACCTGATGAATACCTGACAACACAACCTGTGACATCATCAGAAGGATGGGACAGATTTTTAAATTATGTACATGTCGAATTCATTTATGTGGCTTTTGTGTTGTTAAGGTCATGAATCAAACGCTGCACTGTTAATTACCTCGGCATTAATTAAGCAATAATATACCTGCCCTTTACATACCTGCGCTCATTCAATTCTTAACAGTCATTTTTGTTTTATCAAATGATTTATTTCAACTACTGTGCTCATTGTTAAATTGGCTCAACCTTTATCACTCATCCCTCACATTAATTTTTCCTGTCTCTCTCCGCTGTATACTATCTAAAAAAACAAACAAAACAACAACAACAACAGAAGTATCTTAAAAACAATTTCAAAACAATTTTCAACATGACTGGAAACCTACTGAAGCTTTTGAAGTGGGACACAGTTCAACTTTACATGCTGCCAGTATATATGCACTTATGCAAAAAAAAATGTTATTTATACAAAGCGTATATGGTTGTTCTGCTTGTAAGAATCTGCATACAGGCATATTACCCAAGTTACTGTAGTTTTTTTTTTTTTTTAACCATTGTTGAACAGCACATTTCTGAGTCGACTGAGGTAGTAAAGGGGCCAGCTAATGGCCCTAGATATTATTATAACTCAAATACACTTGAACCTGTGGTGGTGACCTGTTCGGCCGGATGACACTGATTAATGACTACAGTATTATTTATAACCATTGAGATACTGCTCCCGTGCTATAAAAAGAGAACTATAGCAATGGATTGTGTTTTGGTGATAAAATAGGTGGGTAATCTTTATTTCATGTGATTGATGTATGTTTCAAAGGCCTGCTGTCCATAAAGAAACACCTTTGAGGTGGCTCTGTTCCTCGAGCTAAGACAGTTCCTGTAGCTAAGACAGTGTAAAAATGTTTGGGGTTTTCTATAATTTGTAGATAGTTAGCACATTTGAAGGTTCATCTCATGAGGATAGCACCTGAACATGGTAGTGATGTTGTCTTTCCAGCCGCACAGATAGATGCATTCACTGGACAAAAACATACTAGCTTCTTCCAATTAGATTGCAATGCTGGAAGGTGGTCACATATGATTATCCTTAGTCCAGACCCTGAAAGTTGTTGTTAAAAGACTGGAGATGATGTGGGTTATTTATAAAACTCACCAGCAAGGTTAACAACATAGCTGTGCATAAGAACCTTGGTTAGTATTTTTCCCTGCATGTCATGTAAACAGTTCACAAAAGCACTGCTGTGCAAGAAATGAATGAATGAATAATAGTAATAATAAACAATTGCCCCAATAAGGTGGTACTATTCCAACTCCTGATAATGTGCACTCAAAAAAAAAAAAGTTTCATTACAAATAGAATATCTGAATCAAGATATGGCTAAAAGAAATGTTTTGCCGGTGTGTTTCAGTGCTGTCTATGGAAAACAGGTGTAATAAATCTGGCAATTACTCCTGCATTTTAAATTGACATTTATGGCCCATTTGAGTACATAAGGTCCAGTCTCCATCTAATTCACTTTGACTCATGACAAACACTGCAGTTAGAGTAATGGGAGTGCATCCTGTGCCACAACCTTTTCTCTTAATACATGGAGCTGGTGATCTTTGTCTTTCTGAGGCGTGCAGCAGATAATCATAGGGATGTTAAATATGCATCACTTCATTCACCTGCTGCTTTCCACTGGCGTCTACCTGGCCACTGCAGACAATAATGCCAAGGTGGAATGTCTCCACAGTGGTGGCCACCAGCACGGTAACTATGAATCACCTCATATTACCGTGCTACAGATTTTGTTCTGCACAACGCTGTTACCACTTAGTTTAATGAATACAGGCAGATGTCCCTATCCATGACAGTCATTATAGAACATGCAGAATTGTTACATTATTTGCCAAGATCCCCACAGCTGACAAGCATGTTTTCACTTGTTTACACTGCATCTGCATTTTAGTATTACTTCAGCAACAACCTGCAGTACAGTGCTTGCCAATGAATAACTGCTATTTCTGCCCCTCTCCGTGCCATGTAATTGCTCTACTTGAGCATTGAGTATTATAAACATGCTCTTTTCCTCAATTATCCTTAATTGTTAATTTATCTCCTTGAAATTTCAATGGCAGCATTACTATTACACCTCTAAAAACAGTAAGATGAGCAAATTACATTCCGCCAAATTAGTGCAAGTCTGCTGCAGGGAATCCAATCCTTTCTGCCAATACAGGATGCACATCAGATGGTTAGATGCTCTCCACAGTATTGCTATGAAGAGAAAAAGGTTCAGAGCACAGAAGTCATAATGAAATGTGACAGACAAATCAGAGGCACTTGGGAAATGGCCTCACCTTACTAAATCAATACTGTGCCACCACAGCTAGTCTAGACTTACCCTCCATCCCCCGTCGCTCTAGGGGAACCAGCAGTTAAACACCAGCCTGAGATTTTGTCTCCTCTTAAATAAATCGTTAAACTGTTATAGATTCCATAAATTAGATCATAATTAGGAAAGAAAACAGTCTATGCAGACTTTTGCATTTGTCTCTGTGCACATATCATCTGAAAACAGATCAATTGCTGATAATGACTGAATAGTTCTGGGAAAGCAGTGAGCGGGAGAAAAATATCTTTAAAAGGTGCACTATGAAAAAATGCTTCATGGTGTGGACCCTTTAGACTCAGCTGACAAAAAATGTGGAATAAGTATGTTTCTCATTGTCAGCCAGGCTCACTTATTCCACTTTAGTGGAATAAGTGAAATAAGTAGTCATTTGAGTGTAAACTGTCCTTACCTCAATCAGCCCTCAAATTCACATAGTGTACCTTTAAGTTGCTGCTGTCACAGTTCCTTGTTCAGCTTTAATAATTTTGGACCACTGAATTTCCCCTTTCTTTCTTTCTTTCTTTCTTTCTTTCTTTCTTTCTGCTTTGCTTCACTTAAATGACTCATCTCTCACTGAAAACATCTCAGGCTGGGAAGGAAAAAATACAGTATATTGAAGTACATACATACATAATAAACTTACATAATAACCTTCTCTCAGACTATACCTTGAGTCGTCTCAATTTGCATCACAGATGACTACATTACAGATTCTCCGTTATGTCAGAGGACGTTCCACGAGTTACACACAATCAATAGAATATATTTTCACATCGCTGCTTCCATGGGCACATTATGCCTGCTTGGTTTGTTTACAAGGCTGAAGTCTGAAAAATAAAGTCTTATTCGTTACTATTGAAGAAGAAAACTACAAAAACAAAACTTAATGGACACCATCTACTGGCAATCATGCTGCCCTGTAAAGCTGTGGATTCAAACTCCTGTGGGCAGGAGCATGAGGTCTGCCGTCATTATAGTCCCGTGTGATGTCAACCTAATGATTGGATTAAGCAAGAGACCAACCACGCAGCGCCAGCTGCATGGGTATCAGTTTCTCTGTAACCCAGCCTCTGTCCCCTCCCCCTGCTGATGGTCTCAGGAGACGTCTGGTCCAGATGAGTGTTTTGTATGCACTGCATGAGGTGCTGCTCATTACCGCTAGCTGCTGCTGTGGCCTTCGCTGCCACACAGCGTTTCGTCTCTGGATTGTATGGCTGTTTGGATTTGTTGTAGGATTCCTTGCAAAGCTAAGATGACAGAACAAAAGTAGATGTTATCAAAAGGCTTGGCAACCTATGAACTTCTCTTTAAATCCCACATGCAGATTTTGTTTGGACATATCTTTTATGGATTTGTGAGTATCTTTGAGCTGGAACAGACATCCTGGTGTAAAATAAGGCATGTGCATCTTTCAGATCCTATACTATAACGCAAAATTCAGGACCTGTGGATGTAATATTCACAAACAACGCAAATGTAAAGCAATGAAACATCAATGATGTCAACAAGTATATCATTAGATTTATTGTCCATAAATACTGTCAGTCTATATTAAATTAAATGTCCACATAACTCTTATATCTTTTATCTTATCTCTTATGTCTTTAAATCAGCCCATTATTCTTTTTGAGATTTGTCGTTTTTTAAATAAGGTTATGAATCAGCTCAGTAAATAACACTGGAGGCATAATTTTATTAAAATTAGAATATGTCACAACTGTAGCTTTAGAGGGCCTGTTAATGGCTATTTGGCTTTATTCATAAGATGGTCATATTTGATTTGAGGGATGGGAAACATTAGCTAAATGCAGTCAAGTGGATGGAGACAGAAGCAAATCAAAAAGGTCTTTGGAAAAATACATACATACATACATAAATAATACAAAAGTTATCCTGTTAGCTGAACAGACATAGATGGCAAATTATCCAGCAGGGTCTAAAACAAGGCTTGAGCAACTGGATTTTATTCACATTGGTTAATGTTTGCAGTTAGTTATGTCATGTAGTTTATATTCATCTCCAAATCAAGTCCACTTCCCAACAGCCTTCATATTTAGGAGGATTCTAAGCTTGTGCCTCATGTCGTTGGTGCAGTTTGATATGAATGCATGTTGAAGATTGTGGAAAATCAGGTGACTTCTAACCTGTTAAAACTAGTTGTGTGTTACAACATAAGCATCAGATGTGGATGATCTGGAATATGAAGTCTGCTGTCATGAGCTAATATGATGGGTCAACATTAAGGATGTGCATGTCAAGCCTGTTGCTGTGACCTTTGATTTTGAGCCAATTTGGGCAATTTCCCCCACAGCTTTGCTCATTTATTGGCAAAATAATTCCCTTCCCAGTCAGCTTTGCCTTGCTATCTGCAAGATAGCGTTTGCCACCTCAAGTGATATTAATCAAACATGGCCGCCATGTGAATTCCATGTTTACTTCTGTAATCTGTTAAGTCTTTGATTTGATGCATTCACAGATACCTTTGTTTCCAGTGGAAACATTAATGGATCATTTGAAACACTTTTCCAGGCCTTTGATTTTGTGTCTTTGAAATATACATCTTTGAAAAAAGGCCATTCATCTGATCCACACCTGTTCTCTCTCTCTCTCTCTCCCTCTCTCTCTCTCTCACCCTCCCTCTGTCTCTCTCTCTCTCTCTGTGTGTGTGTGTGTGTGTGTGTGTGTGCGTGTGTGTGTGTACATGCACACACATGCGAGGGTCACTTGTACACATGGATGTGTGTATTACTTCAGGCTAATTGGAATGTAGAGCAAATGGCACGGATGCGATATAGAAAAGTAAATTATCTCTGACTCTTACCTATTCTTTATTTTCTGTCAGAGGTAATAAACATTACCTATAGCCTACTTCTCTTTCTTGATGACTCAGTGTTTTTAGAAAATTGCCTGGTCCTGTGTTTTAAGTTTGTACCAACCATCCCAAAACCTATTTTAAACTCTAAGCATGTATGTATGCATGTGGAAATGGCATCCACTGTGTGCCACCATCTGAAACAGGATAATCCTGCAACCAGTATGAACATTTAAATAAATATGTCTGTGTGGAGAAAATAAAAGGGTCCAAATACATTATTTTTCCCCTCTGAACTTATTGTAGTTATTATCACTCTTATCTAACTATCTAATTATCTAACTTCCTATTTTCTGAATTTCGACCTACATTTGATGGTGCAAACAGATCTGTTTTAATTTGACATTTGATGCCAATTTGTAGCAATATGAATGGATTACAGTTACTGTGCAAATCAACAATATACAGCAGCCTAGATGAAATTTATAGCAATCCCCTGGCAATAATAGCAACTAAATATATATTTATTTGGTATAAAACACATATGCATATGTTTTCATGTTAGAAACTGAAACTGTTAGAAACTTCACTGAACATATCAACATTAAGGAAACGCTGATCATTTGTGATTGCATATGCCTGTGAGAAAAGCACTGGTTACCATGGAAACATTTTTCTTCAAATGAATCATGCATTCAGAGACAGTGGTGGCATGCTGTACTGTATTCATTAGTCGCTTTAATCAGGGTATCCAGGGTTGCAACGCAGACAGCGCATAACTGTTGATGAAGCAATACAGTATTTCCATAATGAATATTAAAGGTGACCATGCAGTGATTTTAAAACTCTGTCTGAGTGTTGGAGCGCTTCAAACTGGAGGTAAACCTGCACTGACTTTATGTTGTTTTTCTTCAGAACTATGAGCTTATAGGTGGAGATCGTTGACAAAAGTCTGAGAAAATGCCCATAAAATGCTCTTTCAGCCATATGAGGAAGTAATGGTGAGCTAATCTTCTGCAAATCGTAGAGAGATATTTAGATAGGTGTGTGTGTGTGTGTGTGTGTGTAGCAGTGATGGCAGTGGTGGATGGTGAATACGTAATCAGTCAATCAATCAATTAATCAATCAAGCAAGCAAAAACTAAATGCCATCTCTGCAAACTTGATTGAATTATAAAAGTTACAAGTTTGGTTTTTTTTGCATGTGCAATCAAACAGATTACACACATATTAATATATATTAACATATTGATATATTAATGATATATAATATATCAGCTATATAAATATAGATATATAAGATATATAAATTAACTTTCACGTATGATAAGACTGATGCTACTCTTATATGTTTTGAGCATCCCTGAATAAGGTTTTGCCAAAACACATTTTGTTTTATTAATAAATTACTCTGTCTCTCTTATCCCAGTGTTGTTGGACTCTGTCCTCACTTGTTTTTTGTTTTTTTTGTTTTTTGTTTTTTTTTCATATCTGATGCACCTGGAGTAATACAGAGATGCACCTGAGCTCCCTACCAATCAGATGGATAAAACATTAACTGAGCACAGTAAATCGATCTTGGCATTGATCTCGATCAGGTTGTTGGGGGCAGAGCTTAACATGGAGAGGCATCTTTCAAATGTGTAAATGAAGTAGTGGTCAGCTACGGGGAGAAATTAAGTTTTTATTTGATGAGTCAGAGGAGTGTGATTGTTTAAAAGTGTGAAATATAGGTATTTATAGGCCAAGCTTTTTTGTTCATGCGCACTAATTCCTCATGATGTCACAATGAGTGCATACTGTTTTCCAGGGAGAAAAAAGTTAATGGGATTTTGATAGCTAATAAGTGGAAAAGGGTATTTTTTCATTTCATTGTGGCTTACAATCCAAGCCTGTGAGCTCAACCATACAAGAATACCAAGAGATTTCACAAAATGCTACTGCTGGAAACTTGTGTGCTGCATAACACAAAAAGGCCTTTCCACAAAATATCTGGTTGACCTGAAAATGCTCACGACCATCAGCCAGCAAAATATATGACATTACAGTCTCTGCTGCAGCATGGGGCAGTGCCTGTTGGCCTTTAAAGTTTCTCTGGGCACCAACACCTGGTGCTGCTTGCAGAGTTTATTGGCTCCTGTTTCAGGGCATTTATACTCTCAGTTGTCTCAAGCAGTGGTCTAAAGCTATCATTCAGCAGGTGCTTTGGAGCTGTGAGATCCTCCAGATAAAGAGCTCTGCTACTCAGACCATCTTGCCTAACCATCAGCTCAGCGGCAGCCAAAGCCTGACTGTTGTGATGTTGTCTCAACAGTTACTGAAGTGCAATAATTGCAGCTTTCCTCTGTGATGTGAGGTGACAAGCTAGAGCAAGGGGGTGAAAGAAGAGGATTAGCACCAAGACTGAGAGAATACTTTGCCATTTGGCAGAATCATTGTGCACATTAATATCAAAGCATTTGGAATATTGAATATTGATTTATGTTGGCCTCAAGAAATGCAGTGTTGACATGCATTTTTTGAAGTGGCCTGGATACTCTCAGTGGCCACTTTATTAGGCCCACCTGTACAGTCTAATGTAGTTCAGTGCAACAGCTCTGCCATAAATTCTGCCTTTTGAGAAAGTTTATAATGTTCACTTTTTCTTGAAATTGTGGAGCATGTGTACATTTAATCATATGATTCTTATTGAGATTGTAGTTTGCAGATGTCTTGTACAGGACTTCATTATACTGAGAGGTGTTTCTAATTTTTTGTCCTCCCTATTTACTTATATGAGGGGGGGACAGAATAGTGGAAACGGCTCTCAATAAAATGCAGTCCAGTACAACAGCACCACTAACTATGAACTCAGTGCCAAACATATAATTGAATGAACACCTTTATTACTGTGACAAAAAGAAAACCTGAGCATTATAGGCACCATAAAAGTAAACTGTGTGTCAGAACATTTGTATTGGGTTGTATTAGATTGTATAGGTGTACCTAATAAAGTGGCCACTGAGTGTACATTTTCATAGTAATACAACAGGTTATTGTCATTTAATTATGTCATATGCATTTGAAGGAGAGCGCCTATAAAACTAACAGTGGAAAAATTTCACAAACCCACTCTAGCTGTGCAACATCATGATCATTATAATCCTCATCTGTATAAGGTCAGTGTTGAGTCATATCTTTGACCCATCTCACAAAAGAACAAAAGTGGATAGAGAAGCAGATTTTGTTATCTATTTCCTCGCCAGGCTGAAGCATTAAAATAAGCTCTCGAGGTGAGGGTCAGCGGGTAGATACAGGGATTGCTCATCCTAATGTCAGCGCTTATCACAGCAGGTTGTTCCGAAGTGTCAATGTCTGTGTGACCCTATTACAGTAAGTCTCTATCCATGAGGCCTTACTGTTTAGTCCTTAAGGTGAATTTCACCCTCCATTTGCCATCACACTTTGTACCCTCCAGTATGTCTTGCTCTTCTTATAATTTGCATGGCTTACAAATTACTGTTTGGAAGCATCTTTCCCAGAGCTGTATTAGCTGTGACATATGTTGCTGGCACAGCAGTAAAGTGTGGACAAGAGAGGTTAATGAGTTACAGATTATTGGCGCTTGCTTCCCCAAAGCATCACTCCAGACGTAAAGGAAAAATCCAGCCCAAAACACATTAACACAGTACAAAAACAGGGACTGGAGACTTTACAGCATGTTACTGATGCCTATTTTTTAAGGATGTAATTCCCTTTTTTTCACTGATAAACTTGCAAAATGTGATGCACATAGAGAGCAGCTGCAGCACAGCTACAGTGGAGCTTAACGGGAGAAAGACGTGCACTCTCTTTCTTATATGCTAGAATATTCCCTGTAAGTATTTTTTTTTTCCTCACTCCAAATTGGTGAGACTGTAGTGAAGCTTTGCTCTTTTATTTTTAGGCACTGACACTGAAACCTGACAGCTAAAGTTTTCTGTTTTAGAATTTTTTTTTTTCATTTATTTGTCTGCTTATTTATTTTTGTCCTATTAATTGCTATTGCAGTTGTGTTGAAAATATCTCTGAGTGACCTAATTGGATTTAATTTTGGCTAGTTGCCTGTGGAATAACAACAAAAAAACAAAAACAAAAAAAAACCCCACAACATCAAACAACAAAATGGAGGAGAAATTCACCACAGAGAGAGTTGGGTAGGTAGTGAGTTTTGAATATTTATTTTTGTATATGCAGCACTTCAACTCAGCGCAAGATACATAAAGCTGTAGAGGAAGAAAAGGGATGCGGTGCACCACATTACTCATTACACACCATGACACATACATGCACAGATGTGGCCGTGCACAGAGGCACACACAAAAACATATATGCAAAATTTATATGCAGAATTGTAATGGTGACAAAGCCCTCAGATGCATGTAACATAAGTGCAGCGTTGGCTGAAAAATTTCCAAGCTACCATTTAGGTGTATGTGGAGCTCACATAGCACTTTCTCAGAGCAGGGGTCCTCGACCATCATGGCTGGAGAATCTGCAGGTTTTCACTCCTGCTAAAAACTACACCAGCTAATTAGCTCATCTTCATCCAGAGAGGAGGATCTGCCCGGAAATCAGCTAATGTAGTAGTTATTTGGAAGGAAAACCTACATACTCCTGGGCCTTGATTGTACCACGGTTGAGAGCCTGCCAACAGCCTGCTAAATGTATAAATCTGTTTTCATTGTTACCACAGGGATCAAAGAAAACCAAAAAAATGATCCTACATTAGGTTTAAACACACATAATGAGCCAACAGCTGGATCGTCTGCTATATTGGAGTCTCCATGTGCTGGATTTTCTCGCCAGTTGCTTTCCTATTGCTCGCACTTGCTTAGGTACTGTAATATTGTGATCAAATTACATCAGAAACTTCCTTAGGGTCTTGGCAAGCCCAGTGAACCATTCTCAAGTGTATTTGACAATTTGGTTATCGAGCCAGGAATTATTTTGACAAGGCAGGCACGTAGACTTGGAGATGTTACTGGATAGATTGTTATCAAAGCGGCGGTGCTCTTTAACGCATTAACGCATAAATGCATGAACGTATGTCAAATACAGCGCCTGCATTCCAGTCAGCCGTTGCAAGTTGTGGTTCATAAGGGTTGCAGTGGCATTTGCATACGTGTGCACACACATACAAAGGGCCACACAAAGCATATATATGATTATTTTTTAAAAACTCTCTCAGCAGACCAAGACATTTCTGCTGTGAGTCGTGGCACCTCCAATACTTTGGAACTGATTAGAAATAAGTGATTTAATTTAGTGATTCAATTTACTGGGACTACTATAATTGCCCCCAAAAGTACATAATCATTCATAAGGCACACATTTGCTCAGATTTAAACATAAGACAAAATTCAGGTCACCATCATAAATTTGTCATTTCTGCAATCTATATGTCAGTCTATACAGTTTCCTGGTGCAGTTTATCTCCTTTTTGGCTATTAGCTGCCCTGAAAATGATACTGAAGGCTGTAGCAGCTTGTGATGTTTTGTTATAGGAACCTTGGAGACCTTAACTTTTTTGAAACTATTATGATGACTAACTAATTTTTGTGGTTCTGCCTCAGCGCCACCACCTGGGAATTTATTCTTCTCTTTGCTCTTTTTGTCATTTCACAATTATCTAGCCATAAGATGGAGCTGCAAAGAGGCCTCTCATGTGGGTTCTTTTATATGGACACAAAAGACATGGAACCAGTGCCTGTATATATATTTTTTTGTCCTGAGGCCACACTTGTTCATAGATTCATGGAACACAATTTATTTGTCCTCGAGGGGAGAAAATATTTGGATGTTTGGCCAGTACTTTATTTTGCCTGTCCTCCAAATGCCCTGCATCAATTTCTTTTCTCATTCCTCTAAAAAAAACATTGATTTATTGGGCTCACAGTGCTTTTGGACATTAACGGTGAAAAAACAAATGCGATGTCAGAGGGAGTGTTGAGTTTGTGTCCATTCTTACAGACTGTCAGGTGTATAACTCCAGGCCTAACTGAATTCCCAGATGGAGTGAAGCCATCAGTGCTGGCCAGACGGATGAATCTAAAGCAAGCAATGAGATTTCTGCTTGACTCGGCCTTTCAGGACAGAACGGCAGTGGTGAACTTAGTGTGAAAGAGGTATTTGGTCCAGACACTGTCTCCTTGCTTTTAATGCACAAAGCAAGGGCTTCATTTAAAAGGCCCCTCACGTTCTGGGGTAGGGCAAAGCCTGTCAAACAGAGATTGTCAGAATACCTCCTGCCTTTAACAAAAAGAGGAGCATGCCGATCCCATTTAATTATTCAAGACCTAGGACCGGCAAGAAAAAATAAACACCAACCATCAGATAATGTCAGTGTTTGCTTCAAGAGCATACGCACCCAGACAAATCTATTACCAGCCTGGAATGTCAGTTCTTCATTTCTAATCAGATTCATGAGTTTTATTTTTTTAAGTATTTTCATTTTCTGAGACATAAATGTATATGTTTGAATAAGCATGAATGATTAGCTCTCCCCTAAAATAAGATATGCACATCATGTGAGAGTTGTGACGCCTACTAACATAATAATTGATGCTATCAAATTAAAACAAGTTGTAATGCTGACATGGTACCTACGCAGTGTCAAAGATTTTTTTTTCTTAACCAATCAAGCTACTATGACTTCCCACAGAGTAGGATAGGAATAGTAATGCAGTGCTGTGTGGGCCTGCATCTAACTTGGGACAACTTTACGTCAACACTGTAGTCGAATAAAGCCAAGGAAGAGTAACAGCTCTCTTAATTATAACGCACTACACAGGCAGTACTGGGGCCAAAAGCACTGGTATGTATATTCACAGTGGGACTAGTATTATCAGGGGATTACTGGCCTCTTAAAAACAGTACAGTAATATGGGCTGTATTTTCTTAATAAGAAGAAGACAGAAAAAAGAAATAAATAAAAGAAAAAAGAAAACAGACACACCATATTTCCATACAAGTGCACCCATTGAGACAAACAAGCAAATAGTTTACAGTACTGAGCTAATCCAGTCCAAAGCAGGCATAAGAAATTTCAGTATCGTATTGCTTTATTATGCCGCTGTGCATTAGAAAAAGCAATAATTTGCAAAGGACTGGGATTTGTTATATGTCACTCGAACACATCATCCTTGAAGGCCCAAAAATCACTGGGAGACATGTTAACAAATGGCCTCATTCAGCGTGGTCTATAGATGGATTAGGGTTTTGTGTACACTGTAACATTCATTTTAAAATTTTACATTGTGATTTGACAGATTACAATAAGCTTTTTGAGCTTTTTGTGAGCTTTTTTCTCTCTTTTTTAATGCTTTCAAACACTGACAGAGGTGCCAGTGCCAGGTATTTCATCAAGAGTTTCCAACAGTGATGTTACAATATGCAGATAAGAAGGTATTTGTGCATTATATTATGTCTGCAATTAGACCTCAAGATAGTCTTATCACAGCTGGAATTCAGTGTCTGTTTTAGACAAATTATGCCAGTGTTGTACTAGTTCTTATCATCCCTGATCCCCTGTTAGAAATTGCTAGAATCAGCTCTGATAGGCAAGACTAGGGAAAAGTCTGCCCTTAAAAGTCTGCAGAGCAGCACTCTGTGGGAGTAGGCGAGAAAACGAGATCAAAGATCTAAACTATAAAGCCACGTATTTTCACACTAGTCCCAAAAGCAGTTTAATGATTAAAAATCACAAGTAAAAATGCTCCTGTTAAGAAAAATGTGGCCCTAAAATTGTCACAATCCTCCTCTGTAAAGACCATGTTCTGCTCTGGCCCATGTCTCCAAAATGTTGAGGATGTGACAGTACAACGATTCAGATACAGCAGGGCTCATGAGGGGCTATGCTTTATTGGACACCATGTCCTTTTCCATCCTCTTCCCGACACTGTTCATTGTATTACATGAGAAGTCTGCTGGCTCCTAATGCTGTAGATGATGTCTAAATTGATTAATTGGGCTTTAATTGTTGAAATACATACTCACAAAGCGTGCATGCTGCTCTGCTTTGTGCTCGCTGAGTAGACTTTCGAATTTTGATTTCCTGTGGCTGTTCTAGATGAATGTGCAACACGGATAGCCTTGGCTCTACCTTTTGTTCACATAATGCTGTGCAAGGATGTCCTGGTGAGAAAGGCAGCGAATTCAGTTGCGAGTATGATCATGCTTGACTTAAAAATCTCAGAGTTGGATTTCAGACTCTTGAGAGATAATAGAGGCATGAAAAGAACTGTCACCAACTCAGTGCTGTATGTCACAAACTCACCGCAATGGCCAACATCCATGAGCCAGCTCTATGAGTTCCTCTTTGTAGCTTATGAAAAGAATGCAATACATGATAACATTTTATTAATGTAATTTTTTATGGCCTGTGTAGTTCCTTAGATAATATACAAGTGACGGGAAAGACAAGCTGAGAGGGTGTAAGATGCAATTAAAGGGTGGTGAGCCAGATACAAAATCAGAGTGTTGAGTACACAGCATGTCCCTTGCCTGCTGAGCAACCAGGACACCCCGTGGCATGTTATATTTTGATATTTTCATAAACATGTCCTATTATTAGCTTGTCCTCCAGCACTTGTGACATCAGTCTGACTGCAGTAGTCTCCCTTCATGTCTTGGCTTTGCCTATTATACTTCATCTGACTCACTAGTGGACTTTGCCTCCCAGCTGGCCAGAGGCTGACATTCTCCTCCACCTCATTACCAGGAAGGCCAGTGAATGAAGATGCGCCTCCTAGACTAGTTAGAGGCCGACACCTGGGGCTGTACAATATCTTTTGTCATTTACCTTGGAAGACAACTGAGAGAACAGATATAATGAACCAGTTAGGCAAGTGTCGTGCAACTGTGAGACTCTTCTTTCAAGATTTCGTTGTCATTTTGCCTGAATAAAAATACAGAATGCGTGCGTTTTAATGTTTCTATGGAGGCTGTAGGTGGCCTGTGCAGAGCAGTGCAGGCGGCAATATTTGTTCACACAATGTTGAAAAAAAGCTTAGACTCTGACTGATTTTTTCATCATCTGCAAAATATATCCATGTTAAGAAAGAATTTACCTTCACGTGTGCTTCATGTAACATGTATAAATTCATTGAAACAAGACAGAATAAGGCATATCAGTCAATAAGTAACAGGAAAATGACACTTGATTCAGGAAAATTCAAACTGATCTGCAGCAGAAGCAAATAGATTGAATATAAGACGAAATGACTTGTTCAGATGGAGATATTTTTGCAGTGTATATTTAGCATCCTCTCAAAATTACAACATCAAACTGCACCAGCATTTTCTTGTATCCATTTTTCTCACAAATTTAAAGATATTTAGAGCAAATGTGAGAAAAGATTCATGCACCATATGAGACTCCTCTCCCAATGCGGAATTCAATATCTCGCTAAACTTGATACGGACATACTACGCCAGTAATTTGTTGTCAAAATAATACGGGCCATAGTGACCCATACTTCTGTCAGTTTTACTTTAACCAATCTGTGAGCCTGTTCTGTTTAAGAGCAGTTATAGCTCATTGGATTCTGTTTGATAGAAAACAAACAATCTCAGCATATTATTTCATGTTTTCTCCTCTTAGCTGCTGCTTAACTGCTTTATTATCAGCAGACTAAATGATGCACAGCAGAGTTATTGTGTATTAATCAACTATGCAGGAAGAATTGCTTACTGCATGAGGCAATTTAAACAGTAGGTTCTGGTTCAAAAATAGCTCACATATATTTAATCTACTGTATATCTTTATCAAGGACTCTCCATTATTATTAGGCTTTTTAGAGAGCATAGACATGGGGTTACCTTTCACAGTTTTGGGGGTCATGCCAGCACTCTTCTTTAATTTTAAATTTTGCATCCTTTTTTCCGCCCCCTTGATACGTTTCTATCTAAAGCCAGTTAGTTAGGGATGGGCTGCAGCAAGCATTTATCATATTTCATGCCCAATATTATGACATATTTGTCAGAGCATTAATTTAGATTAATGACATGAGGAGGGTTTTGGGTGATCTGCAAAGCCTTTGACAGCTCATCCCTTTAGTGTCAAATGTGGTGCAGTGAAGGTGATCTGCACTATAGGCAAACGTGAAAACACAGAGCCCATAAAATCGATTGTTTCAGCCGTGGAATTCTTCAGAAACTGATGAAAAGATACTGTTGAAAATGCCGATTCAGGATGTAATTGAGCTTACAAAAAAAATCCACCCACCCAGCAATGTGCATCGCGAGGCAGGTGCTCCATCCAAAAATAGACGAAGAAAACGGGGTGGGGTAGAGGGTGGGGTCATAAAAAGCCCAGAAATGCCATGTTCTTTGTGTGAGAATATGTAAAAATAGGCTGTGTGACTTGGGAATGGTCACCTCGGAGCGCTTCCCTGACCTCTGTGTTCATCCTAGTTTTACACAAGCTTATGTTAAAAATAAGGAATTCATTTCTCCATCGGTAGCTCACATTTGCATAGTAACTGTTTGCAGGCATCGCTGGAGATGTTCTTAAAAATATGCTGCCACAAAAATGGCATTTTACTAAGGAGGAGCCAGGCAGGTGTTCACGCACCAGTCGGACTCCATCTCTCGGCGCGCCTCTGACCATCACTCCTCTTGTGTGCTTTAGTGTCGCACCGAGATGGGGCTGCCTGCATTATTCAGATGCATTTTGTGTCTCAGTTATCTGTCATGCAGAGGGCTGTCAAGCGCCAGAAAAGGTGGGTGGTACTGTCGTGTGCTTCACGCCTGCTGTTGAATTGAAATGAACTTGACACATAGGCATAAGCACATAAACACAGGATGAGTATTTGTTGTGAGTGTGGATGGCTGAGTATGGGCGGATTCTTTCTGGACATTTACTCCCAGCCTTCCCGTCTCTTTCATACTATAATGACACAGCTGTTTACTTCAAAGCTTAAATTGGCTCTATAGTGAAGCTATTGTATAACTCATTATATGGAATTCAAATGACTGTTGTAGAGATGTGAAGACAATAAAGAAGCTTTGTGTTCTTTCTTTTTCTATTTCCCAAGGATATAGATTTGTCTTTCACTCACTGTATAATAGGTTGCAGTTTACATTACAAAAGTAATACAGATGCGTTGTGCTTTCTTTTCTAATTTCCAAAGATATACTTTAGATTTCCATTTCACTTATAATAGGTTTTTGTTTGCTTTATTATTGAGTTAGCACCTTTTTTTGTAAAAAAAACAAAAAAAAAACATGAGATATAGTCAATATTCTTTGACTGAGGATCTCATCTGTCTTTTTCTATGCACATATTGATCAATGGCCCTCTGTTTTCAGGTCTCACCAATTTCCTGAATCCCTTCCCTGACTGTAGAAAAAAAAAAAGACGTAATGAAATTGAACGATAGATTTAAATCCTCTCTGCCGTTTCTTGCTCTTATCCTCTTACTGCGGCTTTGTCTCCACTACAGACAAAGGACCGTACAGCATCACCCAAATCTCATCCACACCCTCTTCTCCTCTCTTCCCCTCTCTCTCTCTTCCTTTGCTAAAAAACCTTGCAGAGAATTTATTACCCTTACCATCACCACCAGCCAACTGCTTTTGATTCAAGTCACATCAACGAGGGAGCCTCAATAATGCCTCTCAATGAGCCAAGTTCTCATTAAAGGAATTTCAAACACCCCATTTAGTCCAGATCGGTTGTCCGCATTTGCACCCCTTTGTTCTATAACAGGGTTACGTCCAAAGAAGGGGGTTGGAAAATGGACATGCAGCCCCCCGATCCACAACCCCTTTTCTTTAGTTTTGGGGCCGAATGTTTTTCACATTGGTTGAGTTGGTTGGTTGCTTGGTAACAAGAGAGTGTGCATGTGATTCCCTTCTTTGCCTTTTAGATTTAATTATGAATACACTTTACAAGTGATATGCGGGGTAGCTATTTTTGGACTTGCACCCACCTGACATGTTTGAGACAATAAGAACTAACCCAGTTCAACATCTTGCAAACAAAAACTGATCTGCCTCCTCCATGACCCAAAACAATGAAATGAGTACTGGCAATATTATACTGTTTTAGTCAAGTAGTTAAATTATTGAAGCAAAGGAAGCGCCACAAAAACTATGACAAGTCAGTGTTTTTCATCCGTGATTCGAATTACACAGCTAGATTCCAAGTAGAAATGTAAGTGGGAGCAGTGCTTCTGGTAAGCTGGCTGACACTAGCCAGTAAATACGGTTGTTTTCAGAGACAGAAGCCAAAGTCTAGCCGACATCGCAGCTCTTAACTTTACTGAGTAAGCAAACAAAAGTCTTTTGTCCTACTCCAGAAGTCACACTTTATTCTGCTTGCAGCGATGCTTCCTCCCTTGGCCTCCTCTCGCTCTGCTCTCAGAGGTAACTGGTGAATAGAGTTGAAGGTGTGAGACTTGTGGGGTAACAGACAGGGAGGCAGGGATAAAAGGATTGTGGAAGAAGTCTCCTTATTAGCTGCCATGTTAAAATAGTAATATTCTGTCACCATAAAGGCTGTAATTACTTTTTTTTTCATATCCTCACAGTAAAGATACCATATATGTGTCATTTCTTCCAACACTGTTTTATAGCTGCTGCATTGAGATTCAATCCTGTGGAGCTTGGAATAAATTAATTTTGTATCCATGATAAGATGGCATTTTGATTTAATGGAATGTATTTATTTATTCATTCATTTATTGATTGGTTTATTTATTTCCCCTGTGTTAATATGCATACCACTTCATTACCATCTTCTTTAAAAGAGAGCAAAGGGATGGGTGGCTCTTTAGCCACTGCCTTTCCTTCCAACTTATATTTACTTACAATATTTTAGTCAGTAGTGCTGATCATAATGTGTCAAATCCTCCCAAAAAAGTCCTAATTTATATATCTTTTCTTTTACATATGTAGGCATAGAATTTTTTTTAGCCCATGCAAATCAGCAAGTTTATGGATTTACAACATCATTCTCCCCCCCCCTCTTTTTGTCACTGCTGTTGCTATTTCTCTTAATGCCCAAAGGCTTGCATAAATCACAAACTGATGAAATTCATAGCGGTAAATACCCACCTACAAGCTAATTCAACAGTTAATGATTTCAGCTCCTAAACAGTCTCTGAAGAGATAGCAGCGGTGTGTGTTAACAACATAATATTTAGTATATTCTAATGGCACATCTGTATTGGTGTGCTGCAAGGACACTGAATTGTTACCAAATATTTGTTATCATATATGTCTGTTATCTATAGATTGCAAACAAAACAGACTCATAGTTATCAGTAAAACTGGGCATAAATGGCTCATAATGGATGTGTTTTATTGATTTGCTTTCTGATAATACTGAAGCAGAATTTAGTTACCCTGAAGACTGGTGGATTAAATAAAGAGACCACACTAAAGGAAAATGATCGGCGCATACGATTGAGTTCCAGAGATTCTCTGTGAGGTGTGGGAGTCCTCTTTTATTCCCACTACCTTACAATTAAAACTTTAAAGCAGAACAGGTGCCACTTGATCCATGTACTCAGGCACTGAAAGTTTTTTTTTTTGGCAATGTCATTAATTGTTCAGATCACCAAACCAGCAGAGAAGAACAGTCAGAGGAAAAAATCAGGGCAATAGGGACAAAGGGAAAATGAGGAATGAGACGGCGGCTATGAATAAATGTGCAGCTTGGCATCGGGAGAAAAAGATAATGAGAGAAAATCTCCAATTGATTTGTCTTCTTGCGAGATTCCCCTAGGAAGTTCCTTCTGCTGTACATGTCACATGCTCAGATGAAAAAGAAAGTAGGAGTTTCTGATGTGTGTAAAAGAATGGTTTTCAGAAAGTTAGGGGTCTAAACTAATCATAAGTTGATCTTGGATGAGGTCATGAGGAACAGAAGCTACTGAGCTCTGGTTTGCCTGAGACATAAAAACAAGGAGAAACAGGAAGGGCTCATTCATAATGAATTATTGAGAATGTCATATAATGAATCCTGTCTCCTGTCTCTGTAGGGTGCCTAGAGACACCAGAATTGCTGATTGCTCTAACTTCAAATGAATGTATTGCATTTTGCATTAACTTATAAATGTAGTCATGGAGAGAGTGCCTGGGCTCATTAATTTTAGCTACTCGCATGCCACTGTATATTTAGATGAGAAGTCTTATATATTTACAAATTATTATCCTCATTTCAGAAACGGCAGGGAGGATCAATATTAAACATTTTTCTATTCACTGTTTATATTATTATTATGTTTTTTTTTTTTTCATTTTTCAAGCACATTGGAAAGAATATGCTTTGTGCTGATAATGTCTGCCATTTATTCCACGCAATTTTATCCATCCTCAGAGGAGAATTTGGTGTCTAAATCTTTCATGTCGTGTTATGCGTTTAAATCTTTACTTAACAGCCATGACTGATCCATCCAAAGATGCTCTTGGTATTTACAGCACATGTTTTTAAAATTTGTTTTGCCAGCTTTAGTGGAAAGAGTTAAAGGTAAATTTACCAGCAGTTTTCAGTGTGGCTCATGAACAACACTAGAAAAAGAAGAAAAATATACCAGTGAGATGAGATAATCGCACTTGTCTCCAATGCTAATCAAACTGTTTCCATAATTTTCTTGAATCGAGTGGGCTAATCTGCCTTATTCTGCCTTGTTTCAATATATTTATACTTGGTCCCTGAAAAAATACTGAAAAAACAAGTGAAACTGTATTAAAGTAAGTGGCATTATCTCATCCCACCAGCACTTGCACAAGCTTTTAAGACTGAATATGAGACTAAATGACTTGTTAAGATGGACTCTTTGCAGTGATTTTTTTTTTCAGTTCTTATACAGTACACAGATATAGTATAGAATTAACACATATTCCATGCCACATACACTTCCAGTGAATATCTACTGTTGTATGCCATTGCCTGTCATAACCTATACCCAATATTTACCTAGATAAAGAGCATTTCATTTAAACAAGGCAAACTGATTGTCAGGGCTGATTCATATTTACGTCAGTATCTGTTTGTCTTCAATCAAACTTGTAGACATCAGTATAATGGCTACCAGTGGTAAAAAGCCAAGCAGTGGATGGATCTGTGAGTTTAAATGTCAGTGCTGTCTGCCTCAGGACTGCCATAGGGAATTCACAACAGGGAATAGTTGCTGTAGCCAAGAAAAAAAAGTGTATCGTGACACTAATTGAGAATATGTTGTTTTTTAATGGGAGGAACCACAACAAGCAATAAGAAATGGCAATGTGCTCCTAGCCCAATCTATATTCTTACATAACCAGTCCTGTTCTGTATTTAAATTGCTCTTTTATGTGTGACCAACACAGTCAGAGTAAAGTGATTTTGTTTTTGCACCTATAAAAACTATTAAAAAAAAAAAAGAAAGAGAAACGCAAAACAGAAACCACAGCAGTGGCATTTTTGTATATTAAGTTTAATAGCCACGTGGGTGTGTGAAGCCAAATTCAGGTCAGTCAGTCAGTCAGTTGTGAGAGATTTCACCCCCATATAGGCCGAGGGTGAGGCCAATGAGGTGGCACCCCATCCCTAATCCCAAAAGGTGATTGCCCTGTTTATTGCCCCCCCATCTTCACTGGGTCAGAGTGCTGTCAGTGTGGCTCAGCGACTCACCAAGTGAAAAACACCTCGACTGCTCCTGTGTTATGCAGTGGAAAACATAACAGACAATTCTGTATTGCCAGCAACCTTCAAATGTGAGCTATGAACACACTGATCAGACAGAGGCCGGCAGTCAGTCAGTCATAAGACACTTTAACACTAACGCCAAACGCCGCTCTCTCACTTCATATTGAGTGATGCCCGATCACTCGGTGTTACAGTCTCGATAATGTGTGTCAGCTTTGCATCTGAAGTGGCCAAATCTATTTTTTTTTTACGGTACAACCAGGTTAAAAAAAGTTAGCAGGTTAAGGGGATACTTTACCCATAATGGATTATTTGTGTCAAGTACTCACTGTGTGCTGCTTTCAACCCCTCACTGCAAAGACTACTTCCGCCTGCACGAGCGTGTGCAGCGTGGACGGACGTGCACGCGACTGCACATGAGGGGATTTTGTGGAAGTCTTTGCAGCAATATTTAAATGAAAATACATGAGTTTGAGAAATATTAAGCATACAAGTGGACACCGGAGACTTGGATTACACAGCATAATGAATGTTAGCTTTTAAAACAGAACATTTGATAGCCTTCTGCTGTAGGAAAATTGTGAAATTATGGCCCCTTTTTTTTTTTAGAGATGGCTAGTTGTTTTGAAATGTAAGTTTACCATGAAAGCTTGTGATTAAAACTTTCTTCATCATGCACTGGAGGTAACGAAACATTTTGGCCAACAGGATACTGTGTTTTGATCCTGAAAGACATTTAAATTTGCAGAGTGTTTTTTCTTGTTGTTAGTATATTGGGTAATTGGTGTTTTTATCCCTGCACACCTGTCTAGCTGCTTGGGAATCCACAATAGTTGTTTTTCATTAACAACAAGTTAATTATTGAGCTTTTTTTTTTTTTAATCATTATTACAAAGAGCACTTACATGGCACACTAATACGCATGGACTGTCCCCTGATCTGAAATCATTAATGGATAATTAATAATTCATGCAACCATAGAGTTTAAATGCAACAATAAAGGTCCTGCCAAATTACTCCAACAGCCAAACTTACATTTGAGGTATACATTTTTAATTGGTTAATCACTTTTAGCAATCTAATTGCTCTGCTTCTGGATACCAATCAGTTTGATTGGCTGCCATACCAAAGAATCAAGTTGTGACTGCTTTGTTAACTCTGACAGTTTCCTCAGTGTGAAATAAATGGCCTCACCTCACACAGCCAGTCCACACACTGGCTTTTCAATGCTTTCTGCTATATTATTATGCATGTGGTTTTAAAGGTAGTGCTTAAATGCAGAGGTTTTATGTTTCCTGTCATTTTATGTATAGATAGAGGGCAGAGGGCAGTCATTACACACTGTTTATAATGTTTATTTATCGTCAGCATTGGCATCTGATGTTTGCTGATATTCAATTACAGGCTGATTCATATTTATATGACCATTGACGCGCTTCTGTGCTCCTATGCCAGCTGAATCAAGAATCAGAATCAAGAGGCATGATGCAAATGTAGAAACCTTGTTTTCTTTGACAATCCTAATCACCTTGGTAAGGTAAAAGAAAGGTCAGGCCTGAAATGGTTGCTATGTTTGGTGAGTGGTATCTCTTTCTACAGTCAATTACTGCTGTGTGTGTGTGTTTTGTGGGTGGTGTGGTGGGGGGGGGTAAGCTATTGACGTCCTTGAACTTTTGCATAGTTTAATAAATTCTAATTAGATTAGGGAGGGAGAACGCATGAAAAGACAGCTTTTTCACTTTGCTGATTAGAGTGAAAAAAATATATGCATGCCACTACAATTTTTTTTTTTTTTGCATTGAAAAGCTCATTAAGACTCCTCTCACAGAAAGGCAAGGAAGTGGAAGGGAAAGGTTTTGTTGCTGAGGCTCACAAACAGATAACAATTTTTACTGTTTATTTTGTGAAAACTATAGTAGGAACAAGTGCCACATATTAATAAATGCTGAATGCTAGGCACCGCACAGTCTGACAGTACAAATGGATAGACATGTACTGAATGGGTTTTTTGATGCATGTGCATATCCACATTTATTCAGCATGTTTATTACACAAAATTAGGTATTCTAGGTCCTTTGCTGAGGTTTACGGCTGCTTTTGTCTTTTTGTCAGGTTCATGCATAGGAAATTTCACCAAATAGCCTGGGTGAAATTAAGCTTTTACTCCATGTTATTTCCATTGGTATGACTAACATACTTGCCATAGCCATGCTAGATCATTCTCTGCAAATGAATCGCTTGACCTGGCACCATCAGTGAAACGAAACAGCAGAATCGGATATGTTTTAAATCACCTCCTCTTTTAAGCTTAGAGTACTTTTGCTGAGAGGCAAAGACCTGGGAGCTTTCACTGCATATCAGACAGGTACATCGACAATAACGTGAACTTGCGGACAATAGGTCAGACAGGCTATTCAGGCATGGCTATTGGGGGGCTTTGGTGTCATGGGCCTTTAAAACCCCTCGTTCCTCTGCAGTGAGTTTCTTGCCAGCTACCTATTTCAGTTTTCTGCAGAGCAGAGCTGAATAGACAGCAGCCATTGTGTGCCTAGATAATGCACTTCAATCATCCTTTATGTCATCATAGCAGAAAGGGCTTTGAAGCTGGGTGGAAAGGGCCTTATTTTTTTCCCATCGTCGTGGACATAAAGGAAAAGTTTTAATATTTAAGATTTAAGGCTTCTTTTGCACACTCGTACTAACTACTGTAGCTGCACTAAGAGTTGTAATGCACAAATGGGGATGGAGATGGGAAAAATTGTTGTATTTGACTTGGATGCCCACTTGGTGGCCTCTTGGTGGCAAATCATTAAGCTTCCATGTATAGGGTAACGCTTTGATGTAATTGAGTTGAATTGTTACACAATACTTAATATTCCAGACATGGCAACCTGCAGGCGAAAGCTTGTGGTGTGGTAATCAATTCTATACACTGGCCAACGGTAAGATGTTGAATGGCTAATTGAACACATTAATGGTGCATGGCTGTGTGGTGGTGGACGGTGGAGACGTGCACATTAAAAAACTATTAATTTTCAATACTTATGCTACTTCTAGGCTGCCTCTGCGGCTGCATAACAAGGAGCTGTCACTGACAAGCCATTTCATACTCCATCTAGGATTTGATCAAGACGATGCAAAGTTACACGCCTCTTCAGCCGATTGAGATACACACATTTGACTTGTTCCTTTTCAGACAAAAGGTCAATTTTGGAAGATTTCTTTTTTTTTTTTTTTTTTGCTTGACCAGTTTTGACATCTTGGCCTCGTTGTCCCTTTCATAGCTTGACTGGCTATGAGTCCACTGCGCCCATTTCTTTCGGTCTTGTCAAAGCAAGAAAGCAAGTATTGTGGCAGCAGGAAGAACTTTGAATTTTTGGCTGTGTGTATGAAAAGTCTGAATGACTTTTATACAGAGATTGTGTCATATGATGTCAGTAAACAATCCTCAGATCTAAATTTCTCCTTCTTGGTGGCCAAGTAGTGGTGGAGATAATAAAAAAGCAGGTTCAGTCGTCATTGGCACATCCTGCTTCGTCTTGCTGCCGTTTAGGAGACTTAGGTGATGTGATTCGTCACTTCCTGTGAGCTGAGAAGATTTTCCATCAGTGATCATTCCCAACACAAGAATTTCATTTGGCCAAATAGGACAAATCTCTGCGAATCCAATTTCTTGGGAATGGGACACCACTGTATTGCAGCGACAGCAGCTGTACCCCCTGCATAGAGTGCAAGCTTGGTCAGTGGAGCTAAACCATTTCCAGCACCAGGAAATAACAACAAGCAGTAGTTTCACACAGACAGTGTAGGAGTAAGTTAGCTTAAAGGCCTGGTCCATGACAACAGTATGGTATCCCCTGCTGAAACACTGTCACCCCACTACTGGGTTTATTTACACAGTGATTAATTGAGACATTTTTTTTCCTTTTTTTACAGAGCTAATACTACCAAAACAGCACGTGCCAGTTAGATATGCTGTTTACATATAGATGAGGGTGCAAAAGGTTTTTTTTTTTTTTTTTTTTAATTTTCACAATAACCTGAATATTGATGAAATGCCAACATACTCCACTAGCCCACCTACATTTGAGGTGAACATTTCTAATTGGTTAATCAGTTGAATCAATCTAATTGCGCTGCTTTTGGACACCAATCACGGTGATTGGCTGCCATACCAAAGAATCATGTTGTGAATGGCTTGTTAACTCTCTGACAGTTTCCTCAGTGTGAAATAAATGGCCTCACCTCACACAGGAAGTCCACACACTGGCTTTTCAACACTTTCTGCTATATTACTATGCATGTGGTTTTAGAGGTAGTGCTTAAATGCAGAGATTTTATGTTCCTGTCATTTCACGTGTAGATGGAGGGCAGTCATTATGCACTATTTATAATCTTAGATTTCTCAACGGCATTGCCAAATGACAGTTTATATAATATAATTATATAATTGTGCTCTTTGATTATTGTCTATTTCTGTATCATCTGATGTCTGCTGACAGTCAATTACTGCCTGAGGACAGTAAATGTTTTTGTGTTTTAATTTTCACAAAAACCTGAATCTGGACAAATATCACAAAAATTCCAAAACGCTTGAACCACCTGATAAAAATGTGGATGCATGGGGAAAGTGATCAATGCTTTCACCTCCCCTCCAGTTTTTTTTTTTTTTTTTTTTTTTTTGGAAAAAC
>OMLB01034449.1:0-14790 GCA_900302555.1 Myripristis jacobus | reverse complement strand
TTTTCTGGAAAATACCAAGCAAACTCATTTGACATTCTCTAGGATAAGTTAAAAATAAAATGAATTTAGATGGTCAAAAGGACTATATTTTTAAACTCACAGGTGGTATCCTAGAGATTATTATTTGTAATGCATCTGTTGTTTCTTGGGTATTTATGATACTATTCATAACCAGTTTTGAGGTACGATGCATCCCCACAAAGATATTTGAAGAGAGGTGCAGCTGCAAGTAAATGAGATAGTAAAATATATTTTGTGCATGTTCTGGCTTTGTTAATTAAATATCCTCCTTGTCCCATATAATATAAGAAGCTACATGGTGTATCATCAGTTTTGATTTGTGAGTGTGTGATGTGCAGTTTCAACATTAAGATGTCTTGTTTATAGTGATGGGCAGAGGGTGATTACAGCTCCTCAAACTATAAGAGGCAGCATACTAAAGGAAAAAAGAAAATTCTTTGCACACTTGGGCACTCGCACTCTGGATAAATTAATTATTCAACAGCCGCATCACAACAGTTTTCAAACTGATTGAAGCCAAGGTTATTTCTTCATCAACAGTACGCGTTGCGTTGGACATGCCTTAATGGAAACATTTCCGTTACAAATGTGTCTATGGAAAGAGGCTCCATTCACACTGGACAGATCGGGATGCACAGAAAGGGGCATATAAAAAAAACAATTAAGCGCAGGGCTGTGGTACATACAATCTGCAAAGCGTCCTCAGAGAAACACACGGTAAGAATAATGTCCCTGATAAATGCAGAGCATGGAGAGGGGAAGGCAGATGAAGCAGTTTTGTTCTTGCCACCAAATGGTCAGCTTAATTTACTAATGCAAATTTCAGTTACTCCGATATGACTTCAAATAAACACATCGTGATCTTAGAATTAGGGTTATCTTCTTTAATAAGGATTTAATCTGACATTGCGTATTTATTAATTCTTTTCTTTAATAAAAACTGAGTTATCCACATTATCAGCTTTTGGTTTGGTGTGCTATACCATGCTTGTGTTGTTGTAAAGAAATCATTCAGGGTTAAATATTTAAACAGATAGGAGGTACATAACATTTTTGCCAGCTGGGAGGTCAGACGTTTGATTCTCAATATTGCAAATATGCACTCTACCTGGATACTTGTGATTCTAAGCTCGTGGACAGTAGGATTTTAAGCCTATAGTCATGGAAAGAAACAATAATGACCGCTGTGAAAATGTTAGATGGAAATGTTCTCATCTGTATTCACTTGCCTTGCTGGACTTGCAGTTTTCCTTCACAAAGACTCTTCAGCATCATTTCAAATTAATACTGTTTAACTCTATCGCTTCAGTTTTTTCACAGACAGATATAAGTATATCCTTATTTAGGCGCTTTGATATAGAACGAGTCACTGACGTCTGATGACTGTATCGTTGATACTGTGCAAGAGCAATAAGAATGTGTCGGCTGTGTGTATGAAAAGTCTAACCTGTGCAAAGCTTAGCCAGATGGTAGTTTTTGTTTTGACCCCTTTTTCAGCAGAGAACCATATTTAATCCGTGTTAAACGTTAGTCTTCTCAAGGTGAAAGGTTATTGCAAGTGACGATTATTCATTTAACCTAACGTTTGTCTCAGTAATTACAAAAAGTATTTTGAGGCTCCAGAGATCATCAACTGGTTAAGTCCCCTGCCTCTCGAACCAAATGCCCCTCTGTCCTGGGACCAAATCCCACCAGCGTTTCCTCTCCTGCATTTCCCCTTCTCTTTCTCCCTCGCCACTTTCCCACCGTCTAAATAAAGATTGAAAACACTAAAGGTGAGCGCACTGCTCACCATTCTTTTTAACTTCACTTCTGCTGTTGCTCGGATTAACGAAATATTAAATTAGTCTAATATTGAATAACTGAAAAAATCACATATATATGAAGTCCAAATGACCATTTTAAGTCCAGTCCAAATTAAGAGTCCATTAAAAAATATACTCAACAACAAATAATAGTGCTGCTGGTGCCAGCAAGTGTCATAATACACTGGGGTGCAATAATGAGAGTATTCAGACTAATTTAAGATGAATGTGCTGTTTTCAGTCAAACAGATTCCTTTTAAAACTGGCTGGCTAAATGTTTTTTTTGTTTTTTTTGTTAAATCCTTTTTTTGTGAACTGGTCACAGTTTTAGTATCTTAAATGAATTAGAAAAAAAAAAGAAATATCTGGCATTTCTGAAATGTGGTGGGGTAAAAATGGAGGATATTTATCTTTAAAATGCAGGAAGAAAACATTTCAAAAGGTTATGAACTCAAGCTCAATGCAAGTATCTTGAAACTGAGCTTCACTGGGGTAAATGAGCAGTAATAGCTGTAGTAATTACCCTCCAGTCCTGCTGTACACAATGCTTTGAAACTCCAAATAAGAAGTATAAGGTTCCTTATGTGCCTCTACATGGCATCAGCATTCATTAAATACAGAGTGCTGAAACCCTATTGTACTCCTGGTCTTGTCAGAGGACATTTTGCATTGCAAGTATGTCCTTTTAATTATTTGAAGGAGCATATTTGTTTTAACATGGGCTTAGTCAATGAGCCAAGACAGGGCATGTTGTGGGCATCTTCCTCATGACTAACTTGCATATGACACAATGTTCCCTGCGCTGATAGATGCAGGGTGGCAGTCTGAAGCAGTGGGTTTTACCACTGCAAAGGATCAGACATGATTGGTGTGGAAAAGCTGACAGCATGAATTATGAAAGTCTCATTAGGTAGTGTTGGAAATATTTTATCTCGCTATGAAATGTGGCCATTGTATCACATTTTCCTCCATAGCAGCAGAGCACATACTGTTTCTTTTTTTTCCCTCGTGTTATTTCTAAGGTGTATCATTTTCTGTTTATTAGTGAGGAATTTCCTCGGACGCCAAACCATGACTCTATTAAATCGAAGGTCATTACTTGGCATGCTAAGCAAAATGGCTCGGAAAAGGACAAGGTATGCTCTTTGAAAATTGGCTGCTGTTGCAAAGGTGCTAAAAAATGTGTCATGTTTCTCACTTGACAGATGCATTGCTTGGCATGGTGGCATTGAGTTTGGCAGTGTCTGTGGCTGCCAGGTCATCTTCTGGGGTGGTGTGTTCCTGCACTGATGCCAAGAGTTTTTCCCATAGTTTTCCCATAGTCTTCAGCAGAGCTGTAATAGTAACTTACCTCAAAGGGTGGCCATGCAAAATTTACAATCATAGATTCTCATCTGTCTTGTCAACAAAATCACCAGAACTGCTTTCCCCCCCCCAGAACTTACAGCAGTAGATAATTTATCTACCTCTCAAGTTAGCTAATAGTAATTAAATTCTATTGCTTTTTGGTTAATTGGTTTGATGCATCTCTGTTCTTCATTTATCACCGTGAGTGTGAGACTTGTATCCTGGATTTGACAGAGTTTCAATATTTCATTCGGTGTGTGGAGTCTTTAGCTGCTATACTCCTCATGTAATCAGACTCTTCTGTCTGAATTGGTTTCATTAGTAATCCGCTTCCATCCTTGTTCCTGTTGGTGCACAGTAGTCCTTTCAGTTGTGTCTCTGCAGCAGTCCCACTTTTAGTCACGGGTGGTTCAGCAGTGTCTCTTTGTGAAAAGGCTGGTGATTTTGCAAGTTATAAGCTGCAATCATGGCATTGCTTTCACTTTAAAGAACTCCATAGGCGGATTCATTATCTGATAGCATCATGCAGCTGAACTGAAAACATGACACATTTCCCACATTATCATGCAGAGGCTACATCTTTGTGGAAACCAAGAAAAACAACAAGAAAATTAGTTTCTTTGTTTTCATTTTCACATGAACAAAAAGGAAATCTATTTTCAAGGGGGTTGATAAAAATAATGTTTTCATAACTGCAGTTACGGGTGATGTTTCTGATTCATAACATTACAGTGACACATTTAGCTGGATGGTTATTCATATACTGTGCAGAGGAGAGGCTTATCTTGCAAATGTTTGGATGGCTGGAATATTGTGAAGACTGGATGTCGAAACCCGTTCCCTGAAGTGCATGGGAAGGAGGTGGAATGATCTGCTCTGGGCACCCAGCAACAGGGCTTCTTGATGCAGTGCTTTGATAACGTCAGAGCTCCATCTAGGTTGCTCTGTGAGGTACTGCTCAATAACCTTGTGATTTAGCATAGTACTGTAAATAATCATTGTAATCTACAGTGGCAGTTTATGTGGATATGCATCTGTAACCTTCAATATTTTCCTCTCTACGTGCAGTAGGCTGTATTTTAGCTGCTTGTGTAGCCGCTCTCAGCCCGTTCTGTAGCTAGTTCACATGACTTTTCAATGAGGTGCAGTGGCAGTTGCTCAGAATTCTAATTTGGCTTCAATCTAAGTCATTAGGAAAGTCAACAGGAAGCAAACAGATGGCAGAAGGAATATGATGGATAATTGTGTGTCTCAGAGGACAATTCGTAATTTGTATCTGATTCTGTGCAACCCCCTCATTTTCTTAATGAAGGCCTAATTGAGTTTTTTAGATTGGCTTAAGCATATGGTCCCACCAATAGTGAAGGGCTGTATAATGACTGTAAAGAGATACATTGAGTACATTTTAATAGACTTATATATGGCTTTATTCTGGATCTTTCTCTGCTTTTCAGGATGGAGCGTCACTTCAGAGTCTGCTTTGTGCCACAACTGTATTTTTGAACTTAAACAAAATCACCATCATTATCATGGCATCACCATCCTCATCACCACCACGATTTTTAAGTTGAATATTAATCCTTCACATTTTTGTCTTGAGTATGGGTACTTTACCAGAAAATAACAAATGTGCTGTCCCTGACTTCTTCTAAAATGTTGTTTTTGAAGAAAAATAGAGAAATTGGTTGTGTAATTGACTTATAAAATAATGTATATTTGGTATTTCATTAATGTAATATAATGTATTTTTAATTTTTGATTGATTTAATATTTATTTATTTATTTGTGAATGTGTGTGTGTGAATGAATATGTGTGTGTGTGCGTGTATGTGTATGTGTGTGTGTGTGTGTGATATACTGGTTGTCCATTGTTATCAGTATGTTTACTTTTTATACAAATGTTCACAATCACCCAAAACAGCCTTTGATAATTTTCCTGTACTGGTGTTTTAATACCCTCAGGACAATGAAAAAGGCCACTTAAGCCCAACAACAGTTTGCATTAGACATTGCACACACTCTTAAAGCACTAGTGTGTTAACTGGCATGTGGGCCTAGTGTCATTCTTGCTTTGATAGCATCTTTGATTGCAGTTTCTGATGCATCTGACGATTGTTTCTCTTGTTTTACAGTTTCCGGTGAATTTGGTAGCATCTCTTTTCTGATTTGTCTCCCAACAGGTGTCTGATGTATCTGAAAATACACTCGCAACACCTGGCAACATCATAACCACTTGCAAACTCATAAATGTCTCTACATTTGACAGACATGCCATGCTAACCTCCGTGGTTGAGCTCAGATCGAAGAAGGGGAGGGAGGGGTCGGCATAGTACTGTATGATTGTCTCTATTTTGGGAACTTACACTCTTCAAAGTGCAGTGGTAATGAAGTGCCTCTCATTAAGAGCTACATTTGTGACAGACAGTCAGTCAGGCAGGCATGCATGGAGGGCAGTGAGGGGAGCGCCCCTGATGGAAGCTACTCATAGGGGCCTGTGAGTAAAGGCTCATTTCATGCAAGGTTAGACACATCAGTCATTGGCCATGGGGCTGGCTTTTACTGCCTTTCAATAAAATTACACATGGAACGTGTCCACACAGTGGAGATGAACCTGGAAATGAAATGTCTTCCATTGCAGTCTCTGGGGCTAGCACGATCATTGCCAGTGCTTAAGCTTAAAATTCCCTGCATGCAGTGGATCAAAGCCTCAGTGATGACAAAGGTCATGGACCCATGAAACTCATTTTCTTTCATTCTCTTCCATTCTGTGACTGCTGTGTCTTGATTTGTCTCTAATGTGTACTGCATCTACGTAGAAGTGCGATATAAATTAAATCAGGCATGAATATCTTTGTAAATATGGGTGCTAATTAAGTTTGAAAACATAATTGAGCTATGATGGCTCAAAAAAAGCTTCTACTTGGAAAATGGTATCCTAAATTATGGTGTGCACAGCTTGCCAAAGAACCCAGGCTTGCCTGAATCATCTGGTTTGGGCAGGAAAATAATATCCAAACATCATCCAGGTTTGCACTCGACTCTATCATGACAGCGAGTGGGCCACAATATATAAGAGTGTTACCTGAAGAATAATTATTTGATATCCTTTTGCTGATACCTCATTTAATGCCATTTCCGGAGGTTACAGCCCTGGAGCTTGTTATGCTTACCTAGCCACTAGCCAGTAATTAGCATCAACAGTGTTGGCCAGAGACTTTTACAGTTTTTGTTTGCTCTGTTGCTGCTATTGCCGCATGCAATGTCCAGGGCTGGCTTTGCTTACAGAAACACCCCTGGAGATCAGCCTCATGAAACAAAAGGCTGTTCTGTCTTTTCTTCTTGGAATAGCAAGGCCTATGTCACGGTCAAATCTACTTGCAAAACAGTCTGGCTCATGAGGCTAGCGTCCAACATATGAACAATATAATGATTTCAGCCTCTGAAAACTGGGGGTGGGGAGGGGGGGCAGTGATATTCTTGCCTGAACTAGCCTAATCTTTTCATGACATATCAGATTTAGTGACAACCATTCCTGCCAAGCAAGCTGCAGTAGTTGCCACCATTCTGAATAACGAGACTGAACACACACAGTCTTTGCTTGTCACCATTTTATTGAAAGACTTTGCAATAATGGGGATGCCTAATATTGCAAAGCACCATTGAAATTCAGCGCCAATTTTGCCTTTTCCATTAACATAATAAACGCTTGCTACGCATTACCCATGCTATAGAACAGAATTCCACTCTAATTTGAGCAACAAACCTTTTGTGAATCAGGTTCTGAAACTTTAACAGGAAAAACAGGATATTGATCATCAGTTAGTATCTTTAAAATGTGCGCATGTGTGCATCTGTGTGCACATTTGCATACGTTTGTGCATTACCACTCAACAATAATTTGAACAATCTGTAGATTTAAGTGTGGCTGTTTCCCTGTGACACTGGATAATCTGTGACAGCCTGCAATTGTCATTTACGTCTACAAATCCCTCAGCACCCTGAAACAATCACAAGCTAATTAGCCACAACAACCCCAAAATTATCGCCTCTTAGCCATGCTTTTCCTTTTACATAAAAAGCCAACTCCATCAAAATGATTAAGAATAACTAAAAAGGCCCGAATTGCTTCCTTTAAACAATTACGTTATAATTTAAGAAAATAAAATGCCCAGTAGATGTGAGTAGATTCCCCCACAGTGTTGCTGATTTAGCCGCCAGAGATGCTCACGAGCCATCTGGGTGCTTGTGGGGCAGAGCTAACTTGCTAATGCTAACAGTCTCTCTTTATGCTTGTTAGCATCACAGTCTGTTGACAGCAGAGACAGCCAAGCAGGTTAACCTTACCATGGATCACATCATTATAGGCTATCAAATATAATGCAGAAAACAGATGGTAGGTGGCTACAATCTAACAAAATGCCATTTGGATGGGAATCGGGAAGTGGGGGTCAATACGGCACAATACCCTGCATGTGCGAGTGTGTGTTTTCCACCATTAGTCTCGCCTCAGTGTGTGTATCTATGTCAAACAGGAATCATTTTGTTCAATACGCTGGAAGGTGCACTAAATGATAGCCTAGTTTCAGGCGGTTCAGCGAGTGCGCATTGACAAAAAATTTCCAATGCACAATCTGCACAATCTGCTAAATATGCAAGCCTGTGATACTGTTTATCTGTTTTCATGTGGTGTCAAATTGTCTCTCAGTTCTTAATTTCATGTAGTCAACACTTGAGCGCTGCAAAAATATGTATTAAAACATCTAGCATGTTGCTGTAAACAGAATGAATCCAGTGGTTTGACATCAGACTCGTTTGAAAATGCACTGGATATTTATTTTATGAAACGTTGAATTAACTGAATCAAGATACAAATTAAGCCGATGCTTTGAAATGCTTAAAACTGACTTCACAGAAACCTGCTTTTCATACCTACCCTTCTGGTGAGCTTGACTGTGGGAGACTATTTTTTATTTATTTATTTATTTTCGTAAATGATTACTGGAACAAACTACGTGGCTTCTAACCTTGTGATAAAAGGTGCTCCTTGTTTTCCCCAGTGCAGGGAATGATTATTGTTGAGTTGTCCACCAAGGTCACCTAAGCAAATGAGCTCCCTATCCTTGGAAAATGTATGTAAGCCTCCAAAAATACTTGGGGTGTTTTCCTGAGAGCGATGTCGCCAGTCAGCAGTTTTGTCAGTCCCACCTCTCCTCTAATTTAATGGTCACAGTAGCATCTGTACAATTGCAAGTTACATTTTTTTTTTTTTTAGGCCAATAATGCATGCTTTGTCAGTGATGCACGTCACATCATTGAGGTTAACCTTGACTTGCTTTTGAATGTGCATGCATAAACGAAGTGAATGAATCACTCTTGGTACAAAAGGAAAGAAAGCTAAAACTGAATGATTGCTCAGAATGACATTGTCTGCCCTTTTTGCTCAAGCATGTGGTTGATGGATTGAAATAATAACTGGTCTCTTTAATCTTGAGTGAGTGATACACACCTCCTGCATTTTAAATTTTACTTTAAAACACATGACGTTGTCGGGATGAGCTCGGGAACGCTGGATTCACCCGAAAAATTCTGACTCCGGCAGCAGAAATGTTTTGATGCCCAAAGTGCATCATCTGTGACTTCTGCCTTGCAATACAATACAGACACATTGTTTTAGGCCTCTTTGACAAATGACAACAGTCTGCCCCCTCCAGTTCATCTTTTATGTTTGCCATTATGGAATATGGCTACAGGCTTGAATACTCTTCTAGCAGTTCAATTAAACTGTTGTGCTTATTTTGCAATACTTTTATGGTGTCATGCTTAGACATTATGCTTTTTCTTTCTTTCTTTTTTTTGTTACATTGTACCCCAGGCTTTCTGAAATACAATATTAGGGTGCAATATCTCAGCTTTTTTGCAACAAAAGAGAATCATGCCCCTTACTCCTAACAGCAGTGATTCTGAACACAGTAAATTAATTTTTTCACATTGTGTGTAGCAACAGGTATGGTGCTTTGATAGATTGTTATCATCAGTCTCACCACTCCTGCTCCAACAGTTAATCTTAGTAAAAAGGTTTTGTTGCAGTGTCCAAGCTTTTTAGATGCATTTTAGATGCAAAACATTTTTTTTTATTTTATTAATTTATTGTTTTTATTTTTGAGGAGCAAGCTGTGATAAAAATGGATGTATTATGATCAACTATTCATAAGACCAGCTGTACATACAGGCCAAATACACTTTAACAATACTCCTTGCACCATTATGTTTGCTTTTCTTTTCTTGTAATTTATCACCAGGTTTATTAAACATTAACATTTTCATGGTTATGCTTATTTGCTTGAACAGGAACTTACAGCTGAACATCTTTTACAAATTCTCAAACACAATACACTTCAAAAAATAAATTACACATGTATTGTTTGCACATTTTTGAGGAAACTGGACCTTTATTTTGAGGTGCTGTAGAATCTGAAAGTTGGAGAGGAGTTGCTTTGTTTCAGAAAATATCACCACTGAAAACAAAGACTAAACTGGGTTTGTAAAGAAGTACTGTTGCCTTTTGCTGAACCAAATAAAAAAATAAAAAAAAAGAGCCCTTAGCACCATAATGGCTAATGCTGATGCTATACTCCACTTAACCTACAAATGGTGTTTATAATGGCTGGTAAAACTCATCCTGTCCTCAAGTCTTTTTTGATTGTCTTGGTAACGTTGAATATTTATGCACTTGATTTAAAATAATTAAAATGACCCTCACACCAACACCTTAGTGAACTACTGCATATATGCATTTCTCTCATAGCAGCTTCACTTTTTCAATAGTGTGGTTAAGTTCTGGCGAGGAAAACAAATCCTAGAGTTAATCCTAGAGAGCCTTGCTTTTGTGTGGGTAAGATAACAGCAACAAGGACTTTGGTAAAGGTTATAGCATTGCAGAGAGTTGGTTCATAAGTAGACCTTTCATGATTCGATAACATCTTTGCTAATGGACACACTTTTAGGAAAAAAATAAAATAAAAATAAGAGGAATTAAAAAAATAAAATGAAATAAAATTGCTGCCTTTGGTGCAGGACATTGTCTTTGACCATATAACCCCATGCAACCTACTAGCCTAAAAGAGCTAAACAATGCACACTATGAAGCTGAACAATGACTGCTACTGTGCTTTTTTTTGTAGAGGTCTTATTAAATTAGTGTGCACTGCTTTTTGTATGATTTTCTGAAAAAAACAAAACAAAACATGATATTCAGGCTGACTAAATCAGACAGTCGTTTCATTCTGTCAAATGGGGAATAGCCACCCAGGGAATTGGTTCATGATCCAAGAAACCACAGGGCAGAGCACAAAACACACCACAGAGATAGCCTGTCAAAGAATCTACAGTAGCAACGTTTACATGACTGAACACTAGATCGGCTGCCTGCTGTTTGTCTTACTGCCAGTGTACCTGCAAGCAGCACAGAGCACACAGTGTGCTTTCTCCCTAATTTGAACAAAACACATGTGGACGGGATCAAATCAGATTGAAGACCTTTGAACATACTTCTGAGGCGTGAGACTTTGTGCAGTCATGGTTTTGAAGATCCTAATCAGTATCAAAAGCATGGCTGGGATGTTTGTTTCCACCTGGCGGGTTTCTCTCCTCCTGTAATGTCCTCATAAAATTCTAATCTGGAAATGCTAACCACAAACACAGTTCGCCCGTTCCTAAGTAGGCACTTGGAGGGAACATCACTTGAACACAGCTTTAAACCGCAGCCACCGATATTTTTGTTTTTGTTTGTTTTCTTTAATCCAATCACGGAATATGTTTGTTGATAGGATTTGGTTAATGTCAACTGCCTGATGAGTCGACCAGACAACTGCCTGCCACTTTTTGCAATCAAATTATTTACCAAACAATTAGTCATAAAGCTTTAGCTTTCAGAGGAATATGATCAGATGAAATGATAAAAGGATTGCTCCCTCTCTAGACCTCACTCCAGCACAGGTCTCTTGCTTCGGGCTTATAGCCTGCTATAAGAATATATGCAAGCAATATCACACATGTTGATTTAAACATCCTCCCTACTTAAACCAATGGCTGATGCATTGTGTCTATACTAACATAAGCTATGTGTGAACCTGTTGTCGATGCATCACCTGCATTTCCTATTTGCAAAGTACACACTCTTAAACCACCTCATTTGGACCACACACTGCCAAAAGTAATGCTAGCTCCTATTAAAGATGTTACTCTTTCTTAGCTTTTTAAGTAGGCGCAACATGATACGTTGTAATGTGTTAGATTTACTCAAAGCAGTTGATGGCAGTTGTTGCCAGAATGCAAAGTTAGGTTTTCATCTTTATTTCTGCATTTCTTTTCGCTAGCATCACTTTTGTCAGTGCAGTGTCAGAACATTGCACCCAGTCTATTTGTTGCTTTATAGGCAATAAACAAGGCATGCACTGTAATGAATACAGCTCAGAATACATTTGTCTAATTTTACAAAGGCTATATGTTGAACTGGGTCAACCAAAGGAAAAAGGAAAACCAAAGCAAAGCAAAACAAAGCACATCAAGTCTAAGGAAACTGTGGATCAATAGCATGTTATGTCCATGACCCCCTCCTCTGTGGCTTTCTGATGGCTTACACATTTTTACTTTCATTTTGTTTTCCTTTTCTTTTCTGGGTGTGCAGGAGGGTGGGATGGAGGGAAATGGTCTATCGAAGTATTAGTCTTAAAACAGATGTGAGTTTATTTGCATGTTTGCTATGTGTCTACGCTGTGCTTTCAAGCTCAATTAATACTTCCAACTCACCCTTTAAATTCGTTGCATTGTTCTATGCCTTAGAGTAAATGACGAGTTAAATACATACTTGTGTGGTCTTTGTTTCTAGCCATGCATTGCAGTTGCTTCGCACATCTTGAAAACCAGTATGTAATAAGCTTTTGTTCTCAGAAGATCATGTTTAAGCCTAGCTTTCATATGAACCTCTATTTTGTCCCTAGAATATGGAATGATCGGAGAGCATACAGTAAAAAGTCAGCGGCCAAGATCAGTTCATGACACAAAGGCCCTGCAGGAGCAAGCTGAATCTGCTAAATTTATGGCACAAACTGGTAATACAATAGTTATGTTTCTTCACTTTATTTTGTTAACTAAACTTAATTTCATCTGAGTCACATGCATGCTCTCTCTTGTACTGCACCTTTTAAGTGACAATGTTTTGCATTATTATTTTTTCCTATTCCTTCTCTATTGCTACATATGAACTAGAAAGATAAATTTCCCATTTCTCTTTGAGTATTTACTTTGAATACAGAGTATAATTGGGTTTTGTGGGTCTGTTTGTTTTATTGTTACATAGTGAGTTGGCAAGTGGATTACTCATACATTCATAGAACACTAATTAAGCAGGAGGTAAAACTTAGGCCCTGATGTAGTTAATCATTTCCTCCAAGGCGTGATAAATTAAATGTCATTCAATGGAAAAACCCACCCCTTCAGCCAAATATGAAACACATACTTGGCCAAAGTTGAAGTGATAGATGCTGCCCTTAGAGATAAAATGAATTTATGTGGCCTAATCTAATGTAACATCCAATAAATTAATAACTGAACCTGAAACTGATGCAAATTCATAATGACTTTTACAGCCTGCCACCTTAGCATTCTCCAAAAAAAAAAAAAAATGTAATGATATAATTGATAGCAATGTTGAGGCAAGACTTTACTTTTTATTTTGCTTTCATTATTTAGCATTTTGTTGCTTTATTCTATCCAGAGATCACATTTTGGGGTGGGTTGGTTTATATCCAGTTGCTATTAATATTTGTTTGTTTGTTTCTTTGTTTGTTTGTTTGTTTGTTTTGTTTTCTTTTCTTTTCTTTCTTTCTTTTTTTGAGAAGTGTTTTCATTTCCTCATGTGTTGTTCCATTAAATTGCTGTCATTGGTTGAAACACTCCTTTCATTACCATTTTAATTTGCAAAACACCATACATACTATTACTAATCTTTAACACCTCCCCATTTACACAAGCTGTAGGTATGTTATTTCCCTGTTATGGGTTGCATCGCTGTGCTTTTCTGTTTCTCATTCTCACACAATTTACTCTCCCTGTACTGCCTCATTTAACCAATTGATCCACCTTTCAGTCTATTTTATGATCTGCAAAATTAAGGTTAGGGTTTAGATCCCTATTTGGTTGAATCAATGACTTCTTGCTACTAGCTACTGAGAAAGTGCTTCTGAAGCACAATGTGCCTAAAATCCTAATGTGATTTGACGATTTCCAGTGACATAAATGTATTCAGAGCTGAACTTGAAAAAAAAAATTATTTCTCTAATGCACAAAGCCTCTAAGAAATTGAATACTTCACCTGAGGGTTTAACTGTAATCAGGCATGAATTATTCGGTGACTACTTTGGTATCAGAATTTGATTGTCGTCTTTGTAGTCACCAAATAGTTTATTTCTTCTTCACTTAGGCTATCATGGCTTTGGAATCCACCCTCTGCCTCACCACAGTATACATCCTTTATTCAGCATTTCATGGCTTTTTTGGTATTGGACTACTGCTAAATTCAAAAGGCTCAACTTGATCTCTCATAAATATTTGATCTTTTTAATTTAACTTAGAAGAGATGTGTGAATTATTACATTATCGTTTTTTATTTAGCAGCCATGGTCCTTTTGTACCAATCTAATACCAAATGTAATGTATGAATTTTGTGTACCAGTATATCTGTACACTTGGTATAGCTGCTCTAAAACCAATAGCCCAGGCTGGCCTATAAGACAAGAATAAGATAATTAGAATCTATTCTCATTGGGTGACATGAGTACCAACATTTACACAGTGTCTCTTACAGCCAGCACTGGATCTCTTGGTACCCAAAAATAAAATTAAAAATATTTGGAGAAAAATAAAAAGAAACACTCCAGCTAGAGCCACATTTGTATACATGAAATGGCTGTGACCTGCTGAATTAAATCAGCTAACTTTTTCATTTTCTTCCACCCCTCGGAGTGAATAGTTCAAGAAGGTTTTGAAATTATTTACCACCACTTCCTAAAACACAGTAGATTCTCTACTGTTGTCAAGGAAACTAGACATTTTTGGTTGCTGCAGTGCAAGGGAATCCATACCTCAGATCTCTTTGTGAACTAACACCCATTAAAATTTCATTTTATTTTTTCGGTTAGATGTCGTCTTTCTTGCATGTTACCATGTTTTTATGAATTATGTTTATTTATGGTGATTTGCCCACTTTGTTTTAACATTATTGGGTTTTTATTGAAGTGCATGCATTATTTCCAAAGATAAAATGAAACAGTGAGATGTAGCCCCATTGTCTCCTGTTCATTTTTATGACTATAAGTATGCCTTTTCTGTGATCTTTGAATATTATTTTTGAATTCCAGACTCATTAATTTCAAATGGACATGTCTCCTATGCCATGGAGAGCATTGTTACCTTCTGAAAACATGCTCTCTGTGAGAGCAGGTCACAAACTTTTGATTTTGCTGCATCTAAATGAAACCAAAGACGGCATTCCTATACGCTGTCGATTAAGTAATCTATATCAAAGATCACATAAAGGTAGGATAGCTCATGTCCCATA
>OMLB01034447.1:0-14922 GCA_900302555.1 Myripristis jacobus | reverse complement strand
TAAGTCATCTAGTGCAGTTTAATTTTGACCTCAGTTTCTAGAGACAAGTGTCGGAAGGCCAATAACTTATATAAAATAAATAAATAAATAAAAAACATCCAGTGTGATAATTCAGGGAAATTCTTATAATGAGTTGATTTGCATTGGAAACCAGTAAAATTAAGTTTAAATTAAGTTTAAAATTATTTTTCTCCCTCAGTTTGGCTGTGCTGTGGACTCTGGAGGGGGTAATCTGCTTCACGGGACCGTCTAATATAAACAATAAATTCTGGACATGACTGTTCACAGTCACGCTTCATATCAAGCAACAATCCCCCCCAAAAAACAATAAAACCACTAGCTGCTGCCTGTCTGTCTCCTAATCATGTTTAGGAGGGGTTGCTTTCATGGATGCACCCCCCTCGAAATTTCCGGCTCCTTTTCTTGTGAGATTACTTGCAGAATAATATTCCCTTTGTTTCTTGTATTTTCGTGGGAACCTTTGAAAATGTCAACATATTTTTCCACAATCAGAGATGGTTCCACTATGTCTTTTCATTAAAGAATAAAGACAAAAGGCAAAAAGCAGATACAAAAAGAGGGGGGAAAAAGACAAGGAAGGCAAAGGAGAGGATGAATGAAGAAATGACAGGATGAATCAGAAGAAGAAGGAGAGGGAGAAGAACTAGGACAAGGAGAATTGCCCTTGACGCGCTGACTAGTGATGCAAATCTTTAAAGAGTTGACTATCTCTCTAAATTTAGCCTGCATTTAGCATCACACACACTGCGCTGCACCTCAGTCCCACAGTAGAGAGATAGGTCGCACTGATGTGACTCACTACAATGTATCTGCGTCCAAAAGCCAGTAATGCGTTTCCAACAGGCGGCTCAAACTGGCTCAGACTGTGGAAAAAGCCTGAGGCGCCAACTGTTTTGATCAGTTGTGGGAACGTGAGAAACAAGAACTCATATTCAATTTGTTTTGGAAAATACTGAATTGAGGAAATTATTTCCAAAACATAATAAACTTGACAAGCACCTCAGAACAAATTGGTTGCTGTCACGACAGTAGCAATTTATACTACATAATTTACATTACTGAAGCAGTTAGTGATTATAGGTCATTTACATACAAAATAGTGACAGTTTAGAGAATACAGTTTTTAAAATATTGAGCAGTGAGCATCAGGTATTTATTTAACATTTTCAAAAAACTAAATTAAATGTTTCAATATTGATTATGAACTTAAACAAGGCCAAAAAAAAGTAAAAAAAAAAAAAAGCTATAATGTTTGTATACTTGTGCTTACATTGTGTTGTCACATCCAAGTGAAATAACGCTTTTATTTAATGAATCACTTGGGCACTAACAGTTTGTGTAATGACTCAATTGATCACATTGACACATCATTTATAGACGATACACTGATACGTGTGGTGCTGATCTAACAGAATGCTATAAACTGCAACCTTTTTAGTCAATAAAGTTTTTTTTTTTGTAGACTAAATAATATTAACATAATTTCATTTTAGAAGAGAGACAATAGTGTAATATTATTGCATTAAAAGCTTTGGCTAAAAGTACTGAAACGTCGAATCATATTGAACCACTCCAAAACAGTAAAAATCAAAATCATGTTTAACCAAACTGCTATCATAACTTGTGAAGAGAACTGAATCAATGTTATATGGACAGATAGATGAACTTTATTTATCCCAAATTGGGAAACTCTTGAACTGAATAGACGCTAAGGCAAAGATTCACACCTCTGTTCACCTTGACTTTTAGCCCGAAGAGAAGATTACTGTCCTGAGTTCACAGAGAGACTGCGTGCGTGCGTGTGTGTGTGTGTGTGTGTGTGTGTGTGACAAAGGGGGAGAGAATGAGGGAGAGCTTTCAGTGATGGAGACTACAAACCATGAAGACAGCAAAGCTGAGAGGGAGGGGGGGGCAAAAAAAGTGAGACATAGCTTTGTACAATGATAGAAAAAGAGAAAGAGAGAGAGAGAAAGAGAAAGAGAGAGAGGAAAAAAATCAAAGAATTGGATTAATTGGCATAATTCAAGGTGGCTGGGCACAGCGAGGGGGAGTGTCAGTGTTGGGCGAATCTTTTGCCATCCTCAAAGAGAGACGGCCTGCACAATTAGCCGCGCGAACTCTGACCCCGCTCAGAATAATTAATGAATAACAGAGGGGATAAAGACAAAAGGCGCAGAGCGGTTTGGTTGAGTGGCGAGCGAGGGTAATACATCAAAGAATGCCGTTAATTGGCCCTGTGGCTTTCATTCTTTGCCCTATTTCTTTCAATTCATTGACTCAAAATAATGGGTTCAGGTTCATTATCAACAGGTCGTAAGCTCTGGGAGTGCCAAAATTCAACAGGAGAGTCAGGGGTGCATGTGCATGAGTGTGTGTGTGTGTGTGTGTGTGTGTGTGTCAGCGTGTGTGCGTGCACGCATGTGTCCAAAAGAATGTGTGCGTGTGTGTGTAGCGGCGATAACGGCTCAGCTTTAGCCTGGCCCCCCCAAAGACCTGACGACATCAACTCCACACGGGGAAAACTAAAGAGTTGTGCGGGTGCGGTGGAAAGAGAGCAACAGGCCGCCATTTTTACCAAACTTTTTTTTTTTTTCCCCCCCAAAGCAACTACTAGTGCCTTAAAGTGTGTTTGTGCGTGCGACGTGAATGCTACAAGTGTCGTCACGATGCTGGAATATAACTGGTATGGACAGGTAAGTGAGACTGACCCACCTGCTGTGGTTTCAGAGGATTTGTGCCTGTCTGAATGTCTGTCAGAAGGGATGCTGAATGTACATGTCTGTGGCTCTAACCCCTAGGAGTGGCTTTGGTTGAAATAATGTAATGACACACGGTTTACTAAGACAATTAATTCACCGCAGATAAGATCACAGCGAGGATGGTAATATGATATGCAACCAGCAAGGTATCATAATGAAATCATTTGGGAAGTATTGCACAGTGAATTCTAACCATATTTCCATTAGGCCAAATCCAATTTTCAGACAATATGTCCATGTCATGCGCATGTTGTGTTCTTCAGATGAACAGCGGCCCTTGTTGATTTGGAGAGCTGTAAAACAACCATGACAACTACGGTACACGTGCAAGGAAAAAGTTGCTCAGGTCAAATTAAGGGCCAAGCAATCCAGCCTTAAATGCCATTAGAAACAATCAGATCCTGACTCTGAAATTGGAATAATTTGACACCAAAATCTCACTCGGGACAATTATGCCGTGCTATGACAACCGAGCAAAACAGGAGCCAGGTATAGCACGCAAATCGAAACGTGACTGGAATACAACGTGATTAAGCGCTAATGGAGGCACCGGGCTGATGACGTAAGGAACACGGAAAATTCTTGATGCGATTACTGTGCCGTTGTTACAGCGGTCTGGCCGTAAATCTGTCTGGGCACGCTGAGGATTTTCATGCAAATGAAGTTGGTTCAGAGCAAGCTCATAACGACAACAAACATCAGGAAGAAGGCAAAGCAAAAATCAAAATCAGTCCGGGAGCAAAACACATGTCCCCAAATCGACCCACCGTATGTGTGTCAAGCAACAATGCTGGCATGACTTTACAAGAAAAAATATCATGCATCAATTTGCGTCAACCTTTTCAGTGATTTGATTATAACTAAAAATATTTTTGATGCAATAAAACATTTGTGGAATTTCCTAAAGTATTGTCAGGAAGTTGTTGAATGTAATATTGTAATAAAACAGAACAAAGTAGGCTTTCACGAAAAAAAATGAAGACCTCTTACAATTATAAATTCGGTTGAACAATAAAGGACCTCAACAAAATAACATTTGGACAATAATTCACTCTTAATAAATGATTTCAGAAAGGAAAAGGATTTCAAAGGAAAACGTTTGGTCTATCATTCATTCTCAATGATGCAGAACGTAGAAAAGTAGTAATGTGTGTCTGGGTTCTCTTGTTTCACAAATTCACCGCCCCAGACTGAATTTACTAACGCTCATACTGTAGGAATGGGCTGTGTGACCTCTGTTTGGGGCCAGACTTTTTTTTTTTTTTTTTTTTGGGTTTAATGCTGGAATCGGCACAAAATAAGTTAGCCAATTAGCAACGGCCAAAACAAAGTGCCTGCTCTTCTTATGTGAGAGACTCTCAGAGAAGACGAGAAGAGTGTGTAGCAGCGTTTCATGGCTGCCAGCGCCTCAGACAGACAGACACACTACCATTCATTCACTTGCACGTCCCCTCCATAACCTTCAGCCTGCCTGTTTAGGTCCCCCTCTCTCCCTTAATCTTTCATTCTATCTCTTTTTCTGTCTCACACACTTCATTTACAGACAGCTGTCAAAGGCAAAGGGCACAGTTTACCAAAGCAACCCCGGATCATGTGAAATTACTCCCACTCACGTACAGAAACAGACACACCATGAAAGAGCGAGGGGGAGGGAGGGAGGTGGGGGACTTTAACTCAATTGCCCTAACTTTGTGTGCTCACGACACATGATTTGGCTAAAAAAACCTCGCCACTTGTTGCAACCTCTGAAAAATTTCAGCTGTCCCCATGGCCGGCCATACAGCACAGCCTCTCCCCTGTCTGCTCCTTCCTCCGGGCCTTTAATTGCCATTCGAAAAGGTTTCCCATACCTGGGTGAGCCATGTCAAGCAATTAATACCCTAAAATACGCCTTTTAAGTGAGTCTTTTGGTCTCCTGGGCTCCCCGTTGTGATGAAAAGAGCAGTGTCGTCTCACGTTAGCCTCGCACAGGTGCCCTCTCTGCCTGCACATCAGATCATTACCATAACCAGAGATGGAGAGAGGGAGAAAGAGGGAGAGAGAAACATGTGAGGGGAGCGAGAGAGAGAGAGAGAGAGAAAGAAAGAGAGAGGGAAAGTATCTCAGCAATGTGTCACGATCATTCCTTCGCTTTAAGTCGTACCGAAACTCAGACTCCACTCGCCGGCTCTTGTTAGACGGCAAAACGCTGAAACTTAAGAGCGGTGCTAACTCTTTCAAGTGCTCCCCACTTAATCCCTCATGCATCTGTGTTATTGCAAACTGAGTGCACACTTCCACACGAGGATCTTGCAGCTCACATGTTTTGAGAGGACACTGATTACACATAATTATTAGTTGTAATAAGTAGCGCCCGACTGTTATCGGATTTTTGAGACCGAAATTGATACAGAATTTAAAGGGGACTGAATGTGGATTGTGCACTGATTTTGCACCAATATGACTAAGCAAAGGTGCTCAGCAGGCTGCTTTCTTCAACAAATAACTTTATTCAAGAATATTAAACATTACTACACATTGCCAACCACTTTTAGAAATGAACCTGAGAAAGTGAGGAACCAATAAATAGCAAAATAAACACCAGTGCGGCTCAGTACCAGTCAATTGCTGACCGTTTAAATAAAGAATAAAGTAAGAAAAAAAAAAAGATCTCATCCTCACACATGGATAAAATTGGCCTCATTGAATCCACAAGAGTCTCAGCTTTCTAGTCATTCTCAATTTATGTCACTCCAACACTGTTTAGGCCACAGTATGCAGAAACACACCATTTTAGAATAGGTGAAAAAACAACATTTATAGAGCTACAGCATGCAAATAACTGTATGGTTTTTGCCCCAAACTGCATGGGATTAGCATAAGGTGGGCATGTCTGCAAAGGGGAGACCCGAAGGAATCCATAGATCCCATATCCATTCAGATATGTTGAGGTGAGAGGTCAAGGGACCCCTCTGAAAATGCTTATGCTAAACATTTTTATTGTGGTGGATGCTGATCAACAAACCAATACCAAAACCAATAAGATAAGCAGGCACTAACAGTAATATAACATTAAGGCTATGAGGCTGCACCCAACTCAGAATTTCAGTTGAATCAGATTCAGCTGTTCACCAGGATGATTTGACCATTTGTTGTTTATGTATTGATTTATTTTTAATGCATCACTTATGCATTGGTGTCAGTTTTAATGTTGAGAGACTTAGAGAATCTCAGTGGACTGAAAGGGCCTATGATAGATTACTCCACTTGTCAACTTTCAGAGGGCAGCCCTAAAAGTTTTGTTGCAAGTCAGAGTTACTGACAATTCAGTGGATTATAATCATGAAGACTTCACTGATAGCCGAGATAAAAGCATGGCATTAATTTCAGTTTACACATTGGCAGAGGTAGAGTAATTCCAATGTTTTTTTAAAATACCCAGACAATGCTGATGAAACGTCTTGTGAACAGGGTTCAAGGGGTTGGGCAGGGTCCAGAACATTTTAACTGTTGATTGAGGGATTAAAATAAAACTGCCCTCCCTTCCAATTTATTTCCTTTTCAGGTTTCAGTTCCTGTTTCGCTTTTCCGGTTGTACTCGCTGTGCAGAGTTGGGCATTATGCACTTTCACTTTGAAAAACTAGACAAAATTAGACAAGGACTAACACTGAATGCCAACTAAAATGAAACCCTATAGGATCATCGAATAAACTTTGAGAGATGCTGAAAGAAATAATCTGTGCGTGCTGAATAATCTCAATGTACAAAATATTAGGGTACATCTTTTGAGTAGCAGCTGCCTTTGCATAACCAGTAACTCAACTGCCTCAAAGCTTAAACTCGTTATTTATAAAAATCTGTTTCTTTTTATCTGCAAGTTATGTTTCGTGATTAATATAGATTTAATAAGGGAAATCAATGAGGGAAATGATTATGACTGTAAGAGGAAGTGTCCCTAATATTTTGTAGGTTCAGGGTACATTTAATTGAATGGGGCCGTTAATAACATTTTCTTTTGTCTAAATCTCAGGCAACGCAAGGTCATGCTATCTTCTCACTGCAATTTCATTGGGAACACATGCACACACAAATCTTACAATTAACTGAAATGTCTAGTTTTGCAGACTACAAATAGTTTTTTTTATGGAATACTATTTCAAGATATTTCCACATCGTCAGTGTAGTGGAGAGAGACAGGAAGGATGAGCGACAGAGGGAAGATGAAGATGAGCGAAGATGAGTGCACTTATTGTATATATTCATTGCAGCACAGACTTATTGTGTGTTTCCGCTGGTTTCTGGCTGTAAAGCAAATACCTCATGGGGTTTTAGAGATTTAGTTTAGGTTATAGAAAGACAGAGACAAGACACCGGCAAAGTCAAGAACTAGACTCAACATGTATCTGTTCTGTCCTTCACCTGATATTATATGAATGAGGACACATGAACAACTGGCAGTGTGGCTCTAGTAGGTAGGGGAATGACACTGGCGCTTTGACTCTTATTATGAAATCAATGGACATGAAAAATGGACTTTATCAGATGTTGACGACTTCCTTCATGACTGTCCTCTTGTTTGAGGACGTGGGAGACTTGGGACTGTAATTTAGCCTGGAGCTTATCCAGGGAACAGGGTCAGAGCATGAAGGACTCAGCTGAACGCGGGACTGAGTCCCAGACGCAAAGGGGGTGTGGGGTCAGGTGAGGTGGTGGGGCACACTGTTCATTCTGTATCCCAAAGGCTGTGGCCGCCTCTTCATCCATGTAAAATTAAATTCAGCCAAAGCTGATTAATCAATTTATCTGTGACTGGCAATTGGATGATGACAAAGAGTTGCTGGATGACTACCATTGATGCAATAAAGGAAATTGGAAAATAAATGTATTAAATTGCACAGAAATGCTCAAATTTTAAAATCAATTCTGTTAACTCATTTATTTATTTCTGTGGTTATGATTTTAGAAAACATGCTGCCTCACTATGCTCCCACCTGTCAGAGTGAGAGACACAAGCGTATGCATTCTCAGGAAGAACACATTATGGTTCATTATGCTCATGTGTGCTCCCACCCACTGATGGAAATAACTAATTACATTACTCATGCTACTGTAATCGCATGGCTTTTTTTTTTTGTATATACATGTATAATTTTGTTTTTTTGTGTTTTTAAGTCTGCAATTTCAGCTTTAAGTACATTTTTGCGCATGTATTGTATACTTTAAATCACATGTATTGCACAATACAAATTTTCTAGCGTCTCCACAAGCAGTAGAAACTGTACCATCAAAAATTTCCAAATTTCTGATTAAACAAACATAGACTGAACTAGAAATGGAAAAGATTGCAACCTACAAAGTTATTGTTTCTTTGAAATAACTCAGTAGGCTTTACTCTGACTAAACTTTACTTAAGATGTTTTTTTTTTACAGTAGTTGTTCTATTTAATTAAAATATCAGCAAAGTCATAATACTTCTTGACTCTTTCCATCGCAGCTACTACTGACATTGTCCCACAGCAGGTCAGTCTATCATGTGCAGACCTGCTTATGGTGAAGGCCCATGTTCCAGTGGCATTTAGATTTCTTTTTTTTCACTCATAGCTTTGACCTCAGAGTTTTGCTCTGGCAGAAGCTCTGACACTCCCCCCTCAGTCGCAGCAGCCTCCCCGTTCAAACGGTGGGGGCACAAAGACAGCCGAAGGGAGCAAACAAACAGCTCTTTGTCTGCAGCACAAACCGTGTATTATTAGTTCGGGTAAGGTCAAAGTTGATCCGATTTTCTGCTTAGTTCTCATTAAACAGCTATTGCATTATTTAATTTCCCACAATCAAGTTAAGGGAGGGGGGAGTGGGGGAGTAATCAATATATCTCCACCAAGAGCTTTTGAACAGTGATTTGCAAATTTAGCCCACAAATGCACTTTATGTTAGTTAAGGATAGTAGGACGTTCTTTTTGATGCCATGTTGAGCTTCAAAGGTCAGAAGGATTGGATGTAAATGTTACAGGATCAGAAAAGATTTTGATCTTAGTTTTGTCTGCGAGCCCGAGACATGCTTTTTGAATTGCTTCAGCGGTGGATAAAGGGATGATGATTGATAAGGCAAAAGAAATGGAACACAAACGTTTTTTGGAGCACAGCTATGCACCAGTTTTTTTTTTGTTTTTTTTTTTATTGTATGTGACAGCGTGACACACATACTGTCAACATCTGTAATGTACAAATGTGAGAGTGCATTGCATGGCATTTCAATAATAAAGTATGGCCTTTGTAGCGCCTATAATATATATAATCAGAAACACCAATGTAAAACTGTACTTTTAGTCCAGTGTAGTAATGTGTATTGCATGGTGCAAAATGTACCGATATAATTGCTTGTACTTACTGTGATGTTGCATACATATTAGGTATATCACTGAGTATTACACAGTGCTGTGGTCCTCTAAATACTCATCCAATCGATGACAGGCAGGTGAACACACTGGAACAGGCATGTAATAACTGGCAAGAGCAGGGCCTTGCAATTTATTCCGGTATTAATATAATTTTATATATGATATTCAACCTATTTTGGATAATAATCCTGCTGAGTGACACTGTATTATCTGTGCAATAGCAGAGTGGTAGAGTGAAATGGTGATTCATAATATAGAGAATTCTCCTCGGACCCCCAAAGGTTGCCAAAAGTTTTAGCTTTTTTAGCCTTAATACCTTTAATTTTAGAAACACCACTAGAAACGTACTCCATCATAAAACGTGGTGCTGACATTTTAGTGACCTGTATCATTTTCTCTCCTTGGTGTTTACAAAGCACACAAGGAGTCAAAACAGTGCAGCGGGGTCTCAGTCCAGGGGCCACCGGGTAACAGAGGACATGACCGACCGCTGTTTGGTCGGGTCTTAGGTCCTCCTGGACGAATTCTGGTTTTCCCTGTGCCACATTTATCCTTCCTGTCTCTGTAACACTTTCTTTTGCTCCATCCTCCACATCATACTTTACTGCTGCACCCCCCTCTTTTCATTTTACTGTGGACTTAATAGAGTAATTGCACTATTTAGAGTAAATACAGAAATAACTTAAAGAAAGGATACCGCCAGTTCCCCTGGCCATAAAAATAATCAACAATTAAGATAAGCCACAACTAAAGAATGAAAAAAAAAAGCAGAAAAATCAAATGGTGCCTCTGTGGAAGTTTTGATCCCATCGAGTGTTTCCATGATTATCAAAGTGCGTGTACATGTTTGATGTACGGTGCTGCATGGATTGACATCATACTTGCACTGTGGAAGATCTTAATGAGATTAGCCAGCTCATGGTACAATGAACTACCGTGTAACGACCAACAATTAACAGGTCAATGCTGGCTTTTGGGAGTGTATGTGGAAAATATTAGGTGTATGTTAAGTTGCCACCACAGTATAGAGTTTATCGCATAATTTATTGCGGTAATCTCGGATGCACTAAAAAGGCAGATTGAATTTGCGTGAGAAAATAGATCCAGTGAAGTGGCTCTCAGTGGTGCGTCTGAGGACATTATCATGTGCCGTAAACAATTGGGCATTCCTTTCAAGTGTCTTTTGTTGTAAAACTCTCAAATGGGAGAGGCAGACTGAGTCAAAGTTAACAGAGAATAACTTTAAAATGTGAAGTGGCACATTTCTTCTTTTCGCTCAGCTCAGAGCAATGAGAAATACTTGTGTTTATTATTAAATATTGGGTTTATGAAATCAGAGATCTTATTTGTTGGATCTAACTGAGTTATGCATTTAGTGGCTTAGAGTGGGCAAAACCCAGTGGACGATGGGTGAACTCTTCCTCTTTAAAACTCCTCTCTCATTTTAAAGACTGTCATTAGTGAATGTAAACAGAACTCCATACCTGCATTTAAACATGTTAAAAACAGCGGACATGCCAGCAGAATCAATCTCCTCACGATCCTGCCTCTTTTTGATAGAGACACTATGATGCATTTCTTTCTTTTTGTATGAAGACGTTTGCCTTTAGGCCATTGCCCGGGCTTGAGAGAGCTCTAGTTTAGTGAGCTGGGACTGTCTCGCAATCAATCATGTGCATAATTTTAATAGGACTTCATAGTTACAGTTTGAGCCCACCGGGGCTTCTTTCCTCCGTCTGCCAAACTGAGAGATTAAAGTTGTCTACAGTAAAACTCTCTGACATCATTCAGGGAAGCAGCGCTCTATCCTGTTCTAGCTCACTGGACGGTGAGGGTCAAGCATGAGGCGCCCCTTTCAGGACCACAACCACCACACAGCAGTTTACCCACAATCCCCTGCTAGGTATTGCTCAGCAGCTTTGTGGCTGTGGCTTGAACCTGTCCCTGAGCACTGACTAAGGATTAGCCTCCACTTTATTTATTTATTTTTATGTGTAGATGTGGTTGTTGTTTTTCAATCATTTCATTTATTGGCTACCAATTCATTTATATAGTCCAAAAATGAGATGAACAAAATTCTATCAGCATTTTCAGTTCATAGTGACTACTAGTACAGTGAGAAGACAGCCTCACACAGACAGTGCATGGCATACTGCAGACTATACATACCACTGTATATGTAAGGGCCTTCAGAGCCAAACAACATTAGAACATTAACTCCTAAGTGCTGAAAATGACTTTAGTTTATAAACTGTCCCAATAAAAAGTGTTGCTGGCACCTAAGCGGACAGTAGCGTCTTTCGTGGCAGAGTGGCTTGGTGTGAAAAGACTGTCTCATAACGCAGAGGTTAGAAGTTCAGCCCATGTCATCGGCAGATTTATGTGTCTCAGCAGCAGCTTCTACTCTTAAATTGTCCTTGAGCATGACATCAAACCTCCGCGTGCGCACTTACTTTATATTGCCAGAGATAAGAGCGCCAGCTAAGGCCTTAAATGTCAGTTGTGTATTGTACAAGTGTGTTTACAAGCACATTATTCCTCTAAATTCTTCTAATTCAGGTTGCTCTAGTATTAGTCTAGAATAACTCAGATGGGCTCACGCAATGACTAAAAAATATGACATGAGAATATGATAGCTGTGACATCAGACCATGCCAAGTTGCTCAGGCCGTTGGTTTCTGTGGTCATTCATATATACAAGAATACATCTCTATATGTATATAGAGATGCACATAGGAAGGAAAATCAGATATTCAATTAACAGAGCTGTAATTTAAATAAATAAATAAATAAATAAACTGAAAGTGCAACAGTCTTTGTCAGGGTTAAAGGGCTACTTATGGAGTACATTTTGTCAACTCATATTTATTTTTCAAGACAATGTCAATGTTTTATTTTTTTTTAATGCTTTGTCAATTTTTCCCATTTTGATTTGCGCACCCTAGGGGAGCTGTGAGGTTGAGCAAGGTTTTACCTTAAACATAAAAATATGCATATAACCAGATAATCCTGAGTAAGACCCTATTTGGGATGTGAATTGTTAATCAGAATACTATGTGGATGTAAACACATTCATTGACTCAGGTAGCTTCTGAAATACTACTGCCGTACTGTACACCCCAAAATCTAATCTGACAGCACGTAAGGGGATAAGTAAAGGGCTGACTTTTTTTTTCTTAAGTGTGTGTGTGTATGTATGCACAAGTGTGCGTGCAAATGTGAATGTGTGCAGAAGCTCTATGGTCTCTCAGGTGTGCTTGTGAACAGGCCCCTTGTCACTGCTCACAGAGAATAATGAGTTCTAAGTGATTTAGGGCAAAAATCAGGTTATTCCATTTGAACTAATTACATCTCCTCTGCAGTGACTGAGAGGTTTGCCTGTGTGCTCCCCTCCTCTCACTAAAAGCTTTCAGAAGTCTTTCAAATTACTGAAATTGTTTATGTAACGTTTGTGGCTTGTAAAAATGTTGAAGGAAATGAGTCACTCGTCTCTTTTTTGATGGGACCATGTAAATATTCCTTAATCGCTTATGATGCGATAATATGAAAGGTAACAACATTGTGTGTTGCATGGCGAAAAGCATCCATACTAACCAGTCATTCATTTTAATGTCATCTTAAATTGTAATTTTTCTTTAAGGTAAGTGAAAAAGTATCTGCTAATGGGATAATTTCACTTATTTCCAAGGCAATTTCCCAATTCTCCAAGGCAATTTCCAATCAAGAATTTTCTGGAATCAGGTGTCATTATCTTGATAATAGTGGTTTGATTTGCCTTATTGTGCATGTTTCAAGATACTGACACTTACTTTAAGAAAACTGAAATATGAAAAACTCATTTGATTCAAGGGAAATAACCCGCTGCCCCCCCACCCCCGGCAGATTTAGTTATTTGGTCTCAACAAGAAAAAGGAACTTTTAAAAAACAGAATAAAAATATTTTTAGAGCAAACACAAGACTCAGTGGCTTCAGACAGACACTTTTTTATTTTTTGCAGCAGAGTTGCACAGATTGCTGGTGATTAACTAATTAGTCCTCATGAAGCTTGTGACTGATTTTCATTAAGTTGTATTTTTTGTGTGGCAAAGAAAGCAACATTGAGTCAGATCATTTTCATAAATTCAATATCCCATGGAGGTAACAGGTTAGTGCACATGCACGCGCACATGCATGCACAGAGACCCACTCTTTCACATGTAATCCAGTTAAAATGGCTGTAATATTTAATTCATATGAGAATCATTAAAAGTGCAGTGGTGCCGTGTCCATTATGCATTCCTTTTCTAGCAGGATAAAACAGCCCTCAGATGTGGGAGCAGCACTTTGAAGTGTTGTCTCAGAAGCAGGCCAACTCTTATAGGAAGTCCCTGATGTTTAAAACATGCCGTGCAGAGGGACTAACAAAGGTGAGCACTGTGGGCTTGCCCCAAGATAGCCAAAAATGGCCAGCCAGGAATTTGGGTAGATGAGGTTAGGTTGTATACACACTGGGCATCAAATAAACAAGAAGTAGACAGATACAGGTGGGTAGTGGCGAAGCTGTGGGTGTGCAAACACACACTGACAGTCACATGTGCACTTCCACACATATACAAAGTCAACAGACATGAATAACAACTGAGCATGTCATCAAGGACTTCCATCTGTGGCAAAATTGATTTAGACACAGCAACAAAAAATAACACTAACCCATCCAATTGACTGCTGATTTACTGACTTTGTTCAGTCTGTTAAACTATTTGGTTACACTGAGAGCCTGCATCCTGTTTGCAAGGATTTAGTACCTAATAATATCAAGACAGGCATTTCCTATATTATGAAATCATCAGCTATGAGCAGTGGGGGGAAATGTGTTTTCTATAGAACTGTGCAGGAACAACTCGACACATCACCTCATTGAGCATTCAGCGTCCAATTAAGCGACACCTCAAAATAGTTAATCTTTACTTGCTCGAAGTAAACTTGAGCCGTGGCAATTTGATTTGCCTTATTGCATTCACTGTACTTCGGTTTAGTTGTGATACATTTATTTAAGTATTTCAACAGCATATAAAAACCTATATTACTGTAAGTATTACTCATCTTTGAGTCAGCGGTGAATTGAGAGATAGAGGTACATAACAAGGGATTACTCTGATGCTGATGCAGTATATAAGCTAGTTTAGTCATGAGTGGAGTTTTTGTTTTTCTTTTGTTTTTCTGTGTACCATGATGAACACAAACCTATACAAGCAAAAAAAAAACAAAAACGTGTTAGCTGTTCCTTAGCTTGAGCAGTAAAAATTTCATGAGGATCTTTCACTTGCTTATGCTGACCCTGTTGGGATTTTTCAGTTGATGAGTCAAATTTCCTACATGCAAGAAGTTCTTGGCTTCGGATTTAGCTGATTGTTTTGACTGCCTGAGGTTGGGACAGGAGCTGCAGCGATAACTGGCAGTGACCCTCCACCATTTTGCTGCGTCTAGGGATTCTCCCTGAGATGTTTTAGGAAGCCCTTTGCTGGCCTTTCTGTGTGGCCTGGCAATGACCGAGACACAGTATGAACTGAGATTCATGTCTGCATGTTTGCATATTTGTGTGCACTCTATGCGCACACATACATTTGTGTGTCTTTCCTCGGCAATTTGCTGGTGTAGTTAAAAGGCCTGGCAAGGGAAGTGGGTGTCATTGAGATAACCTGGTGAGAATGTGCTGAGCTGGGCTGTGGATGTTCTTCTGCCAGGAAAGTGTGGTGATCCAGAAGCAGGAACTCACATACTGTCAAC
>OMLB01034444.1:61081-108065 GCA_900302555.1 Myripristis jacobus | reverse complement strand
GTTTCTCTCTTTTTTTTTAAATTTATATTTTTATTTTTATTATATTATCTATACCATATTGGACATAATACCATACCCTCTGTTTTTTCATCCACACACACACACACACACACACACACACACACACACACACACACACACACACACACACACACACACACACACACACACACACACACACAGAGTCATACAGTGTCTCACCTAAAACTTTAATTCGGAGGATACTGGTGGAAGCAAACCTCTCAACGGTTGACAGTGAAAACACTCCCTCGTCTCTCTCAGTCACATGTGGTATAGAAAGGACATTGCCTTTCAGCACATAGCGAGGATCCTTCACCTGAATACGTAGAAAACACAAAAACAGTGATGAGCTAACCAGATAACCAGCATCATCTGGAGATACTGGCTCATCACAAATACATCAATACTGTTGAATATGTGTTAAGAGGAAAAGAGATTTATTATTCAGCTGTAAAATATCAAGCATCCTGTTTCTATCTTCATCACAAACATTTGATGACCAAATTCAAGTATTCCTTGCCACAGATATGCACTAAAGATGTGTAAAGAATAAATTGACTGGTAGGCTTAAATTTAGGGCTGCAAGTAACAAGCATTTTTATTGTGTATTAAAGAGTTGATTTTTTTCATTAACTGATTAATCATTTTAACATTCATGAAATGTTAAAAATCATTACAAATTACTATCCCAAGTTAAAAGACCCAAGCCAAAGGTTCAAAGATAAAAGGTCAGATATTCTATACATATATTTTCGTATATTTTACTTTTTTATAACTCTTGTGGGGTATGCAAAGATTTTTTTTTCTTTTTTTCTAATATTCATTGCACTGATTTTTTTGTTACTTGTGTTTAATTTTTCTTAAGATATATATTTCTCCTACTGTTGAGAGGTATGTTTTGTGTAGTCTACTGCCCCTGTACAACTGCCATTTTGGGATCAATAAAGTGCGATGTCTTGTCTATCTATCGATCGATCACCGTTTAGTCACTTTTGAGTGGTTACTTTGATCTCGCGACACTATCTGGCTGTGCGAGAGTACGGAAAACCCAGTCTGATGTTTTCATATCGCTCACCTACACTAAACAAAACGTTAAAGCACAAAGTAGCCTGTATTTCTTAGATATAAAATGAAAAGAAAAAAAAACAGGCATTTATAGAGCTGTAGCCAACAGAAATTGGAATTTCTACTTGAAATTTAATTAATAAATAAAAAATAGGCTACATCATCGATGAATTACCTGCCCGTCGACTAATTTGGTGAGACAGTCGTTTCGGCACAGTGAAGGCTATAGCTCACACCTTTAGCTCGGGCGGGTGTCGCACTCAGAAATGCAGAATTTGTCGGACTTCATTGCCGAGGTGGTGATACCTGGCCTGTAGCTAAACTTTCCTTCTCCCTCCCAGCAGCACAGTCTCACCTCACTCTTGTCCATCACCAGCTTGGTGGGGCCGCTGGGTCTGTACGGAGTGAACAACAGCTGCAAGTGGTTGGGAAACGGTATGCCCAGTTTCTCAGAAGTTATTTTGTAAGTGTTGCCATAGCACACCTTATCTTCCCTCCACGCACTTTTTGCACCTTTCAAAAGACAGAAAATGACATGTAGCCGAGCGTGGAGCCGACACAGCGGGTGAATTTGAACTTAAGCCCGACCCGAGAAGACTTTGAAATGTCACAAACTAAGTCACCGGGTCAACATGATGCTCAAGCATGATGCAACAAAGATAAAATGGAAAATAGGCTATTACTGAACCAGAAAAGTCTCGCAATTCTCCTGACAGTCCGAGTAATGTTAGTTCAGGTGGAGAAACTCACCAGAGAGGAGGCAAGACACAGCCAGGAGCGGTGGGAGTATACGTAACATCGTCCTCTGCTGCGGAGAAACAGCAACACGGCAATAAGCGAGTTAGCGTGAGGACTGCGCCGCGCACACAGCGGACATGTCGGCAAGCACAAGGCAAAACTCCTCAAGTCATATGGAGGTACTCACTGTTTTCAAAAGTGGAAAAAATTCCGCTTGCATTCCAGTCCCAGGATAGGACACAACAGGCGGGGCTTGTCATATGTTTTCCTGGCGCTTGAGCCAAATGTGCGCATGCCCCAGTGGTTCTCATGAGGGGGCACGCGTACCCCCAGGGGTCATGTTGGAGTACTGCAGGGGTACAAGATTTTTTTTTTTTTTAATGTTAATTAAAAATATCAGCCATGTATAACTCCGAAAATAATAAGCCTATGCTATATGGTTTTCAGTAAAAGCAAAAAACAAACAAACAAACAAACAAAAAACGCAGCAGCGACACTGCTGAAAACACGGAGAAAGAAATGGAGAAGAAGCAAAAACAGAGGCAACAAAATATCGTCAGCATCAGGTTGTGGTTGCAGACACTGATGGAGCTGTGTCGGACCTCTTCATAAAGGCCGTTTTCCTGCATTGGCCAGGGGGTATTTGTCTGGGGAAAAAAATTAAAAGGGGCTACATTACTGAGAAAAGGTTTGAGAGCCACTGCTCCAACAGACGGAGAAGACTGTTCGTGAGCTGAACAGTCTTCTGTGTCAGCAGAAACATCACCAGTTTAGATGTCTGACAGATTTACGAGCAAGTAGGTCCAGTTATTACCGTGGCGTGGAGATCATCTGTTGTGACTGATAAGGGGACCTGCCAGCTCACTGTTGTATTTGTATGTAGGCTAATTTCCTTCTCCTTGATGAGACCGACTTCCCGTGCTTGGTGCAGGACGATGCATTTGGCACGTAGCTCAGTTACCATGGAGAGCGACGCCCAATAAATTATGGGGTAATTATGTTGTCCTGATAGAAAGATGTAATTATTCGCTTATGGAGAGCATTTTAGTTAGTGGAAATAGAGCACCTGTAAATGTCCGTTTTGTAAATTTCCAATCTTTGTAAAAACAAACAAACAAACAAAAGGTACCATTTGTAAGAGTTTTCAGGATTTAAAAAAAAAGGTGAAATCTGCCTGACGAACACAGGTTATCATGCACCCTTTTCTGGTGGCTGCCTTATAATCTTATTTAGACAGAATTTATTTATCTACCTCACTTAACATTACCTACCTTATTATTTACTTATTTTCTCACTTACATTTAGTTAGTTAGTTACTTACTTATTACTTCAACTTCAACTACAATCTGATCTGATTTTAAGCCAGATACTCCCTGTTCATGATTACACTTTATGCAGCAGCTTATTATTTATTCATTCATTCATTCATTCATTTATTATGAGCAGAAAAAAAGAAGAGGAAGAGGTAGTAGAACACATGGGGGATGAAGAAGAATGGTTCTAAGAGTAATAAACATGCACTGTGTATGCTTTCAATCAAAAAACTGTATCACGACTTCCATACACTCGATTTATCCACAATTTCCCTGAGGGAACCTGCCGAAAGGGATCAATAAAGTTTTATCTAATCTAATCTTATCCTCAGCCACGACACTTGGGGGTCGCCCACAGTAGAGTGCCCACAGTAACAGAACAAACCAATGCAGCAATAAAAGGAATGATGCACTAAAAACTATTTCACAGACACCTAAAAAACAACCAATATAAAATGAATTACAATATCAATGCACGTTTACTTTTAAAACAACATAACACCTATTCAAATCACCACGGCAACGCGGCTGAATTTCAGTGTCAAAAAAATGCATTACTAACCATTAGAATGACAAAATATTGCGCAGCAATATTTGGTAAGTTTATTATTATTATTATTATGTATGGGTAAATAACTATGAAATACTGAGAGCACCTCGGAAAACCTGCTGAAGAGCTACGGTATCACAACTAGGACATACAGCTTGCAGTGAACCAAACACCGAGGTGACAAACTTAGTAAACGGACTCAATGAGGAGATACTCGCATAAAACACAGTAGCTGTGTCCCAATTCAGGGTCTGCATCCTTCGAAGTCCGGGTTGCATAAGCTTAACTTTCACAATGAAATAAATAACACAAAACGGAAAGAACACAAACCTCATTGGCTGCATTACAACACACAAAGGGGTAAGGCTTCTTCCTGAGTGTTCCTTGACTCTTATGTACACTTTGAACACGTATAAAACTTAACTTATAAAACAAATAAACATCTGCTGCGGTTAGTTGTCTCTGTATGCATTTTTTAAAAGGTCTCCCCGGCAACCTTTGATTCTAGAACATTAGTTCTGCCTTGCTGCCTCAATGCTATTTGTGAACTGTGATGTGGGCAGTTACAAGTATATTTAGTGCAGAAACTGTGTAATGATCATAATGGATTTTTTGCCTGACCTGTCTACTTATTAATGGATGTGCAAGCTGGGCTCTATTGTTTTGTTTGCTAGTGTCTGTATTTGGTATGTGCGTTGCTCTATTTGTGTTGTGTTAAAAAGAAATTTGCCAAACTGGGATTAATAAAATAACAGCAAACAACTAAATGCTGCCCCCCACCCCCAATAAATTATGTAGAAACACGCCTTTTTAATCCATATTTATACACATTTTGCAGCATGCATAGGTCCCTCACATAAGCATACGTGCAAACTCATTCCATGTACAATATACATAATTGAATGAATATATTTTTATTAAGTCAATGGATCCGGGTGTGGAGAGAGTGCTACAGACACGGATAGACACACTTCATGTCGCTTTGACTCTTTCTAGAACACCCGGATCATTTGCCGCAATGTGACACTGCACCAATGTGCTCCTCCGCGCAGCACTATGCATGACATGAGCTCGCACGGTTGTATCCCGAAGACTAATATTGCAATGCATGCGTAGAGGAGAAACATTTTAGAAACAGTATCTGATGGAATATTATATTACAAATATGGCAATTGCAAATACGGCATCAAGATCGTTCTTCGTAATGGCGATGGGTGGATCTAGTTTCTGTCAAAAACGAGTCCTAAACACTCCGCCATTTTATGTTTCACAGCCGCTTTGTTGTGAAGAGGAAATCAGCCAGAGCTTCTCGTCAACGCGTTTGTAACAAATGCAGTAATATATTATATTTCGAGGCAAGGCTATTTATTGGCCACTTGAGTTAGCTATTGTGGCAGGCTTCACCAGGCTTTGCACAATTTTGTGGCTGAGCACTCGAGGTGAAGTTACGCACAAATCCAAGGTTAGCTAGCTAGCTCGCTTGAGAACGTGTTAGCTGGCTAGTGGCGATTGTCCAGACACACAGTTTTCTCTGAAAGTGTAATAAACCAGAATACACACTGACGACCACCGTGCAAGACACGAAGACCGAGGAGATGGCGAGCTCAGTGGGAAACGTGGCTGACAGTACAGGTAATTTACCTTTATCTAGTGGACTGCGGAAATAGTTAGCATTAGCTAGCTATCTTGAAACGTTATACGGCATGTGATGTCTCGGTTAGACAGCACATCATGCGTGATGATAATAGACGCTAGATAATGAGTTTAAATAGTGTGTACATTCCCTGGAACCACCAGGAATGTATGCTGGCCATATAGCTGACATTTGGTGCCTAGGAGTATTTAGGCTACTCGTTAAACACTGGCAAGGCTGAGAGCACGTTAGTTTTGAGCATTTGTGTGGGCCAAGGAAGACATCGCTTTACCTATCGTCAGGCTGTATGTCAGCATTTCCGCCATTTGGTGTGTAACGACTCTGAAATCTTTGAGGAAGTTAACGTTAATACAAATCTGATAGATAAGAAGCTTAAAATAATATGTGCTACACGGGGATTTATTAGCTAAGGATAAGCATACAGGCGCCCTGCGTTTGCCTATAATATGCATAGACCAACACCACCGCTGTGTGTTTTCGTCTGTCTGTAATACATTGCGAAATGCTGCTTATTAGGAAAGATGACCTCAGCAGTCAATCACAGCTGTTTTATCTGGCGTTTTTCAGTGATAAGATAAATATATATTGACAGGTGTAACTGACTTTCTAATAGCGGTTCAGTGCAACAACCAAGAAAATCACATACTTACGCAGTCAGTAAATCGCGACCTGGCAAAGCAAAATGCGTATAAATGAGTGGTAAACATAACCTTAAATGTACAGAGGAAGGATGTGCATTTTGTGGAAAATGAAGTAGAAACAGGTCTGCAGATCTTAAAAACACTGCATTTTCCAAACAGTTAAGATATTTTCTCGTGTCACATAATTAATCTAGTGGTGATTATAGTGATAGAACTGACATTGAAATATGGCAAATGTGTCCAAAGTTCACTATAGCCTTGTAGCCTTTCCTTGTATGATCAGTCCACTGATCATACAAGGAAATTGTCAGTTCATTCATTAAAATGCTCCTTGTTGGGTAATTGACTGAGCACCTCCATGATGCTTTTCTTGTGTTGAGGTAAAACAATACACATTATTAGGCTCAGTCATGCATTAAATAATTAGGGGCTGATGTGCTGTCTGTCCGTATGATAGGAGCAAGTGATTTTCTACAGTCTAAATATTTTATTTAGCTTTTTTTTTGGCTTAAGAAATAGTGCTACCACAGCAGGTTTGTGTTTACCTGAGTCAAAAAGTCAATACACTCTTACCTCACCATGCAAGCGCCAATGAAATAAAGCACTTGCGCACTTTTTTCTGCAGGTTTTATGCTAAATTGAAGAATTAATTTAGCATACCACCTTCAGATCTTAAAATGTCAAAGGTATTCAGTGTATGTATGTTTAATACTATGTTATGCAACCTTAAATTGCCATTTTTTTTTTATCCTTCCATATTTGTTCTTTTAGCACACCCTTTCCATCCATTGCGAATTGGTTAATCATGAACACTGAGCAGCTGTTTTGCCTGGACCATGTTTCATAATCCATCTTTGTTTACATTACAACATCAAATGCTAGATTTATGTCTTTAGCTCCATATAATATGGGTGCGCCTACCACATCCACAGGTTGTAATCTAGATCTCTAAAAGTGAACTCCACCTTTTAAAACAGACTTAACTAGGAGTAACATAATTACATTGCAGTCCAGTAGTTTTAGTCCGCTACCAAGGACTCTTCTGTTTCAGCATTTATTCAAAAGAAATACAAAATAATTACTAAATGAAAGAGTCTTTACAATAGGCATGATGCCAATACTTTTCTTTTGTGACCATTGTTTAGACATCGGACTGTGAATAAATGGAGATGTCAGTGTTTCCAAACATCAGCGCGCTGAATTAAGTATTAGCCAACCAGCTCAATTTAACCAGACTTGAACATAATTTATTGATTGAGATTCAGTAGATGCAGTTTGTCATGCAAGTTTGGACCAGTATGGCTGGAATATAATTCAAGACAGTTATATAATCCATGCCATGCTGTATTAAAGATGTTCTAGCAGACAGTAAATATTTGTCTCATCTATTTTTGTCATTGCCACTGCACTGTTATTTGTTGAGTTTAAAAAGGTTTGCCATTATTTCTCCTGAAAAGCATCAGCTTCTCATTCATTTTTTTTTCTTCATTTGTCTGCCTCATTTCTTCCATCACCTCTAACATGTTGTTTCCCCCCCTCCTTGGGCTGTGTTGGTGCTCCAGAACCGACAAAACGTATGCTTTCCTTCCAAGGGTTGGCTGAGCTGGCGCACCGGGAGTATCAATCAGGGGACTTTGAGGCAGCAGAGCGCCACTGCATGCAGCTGTGGAGGCAGGAGCCTGACAACACAGGCGTGCTGCTGCTCCTGTCCTCCATCCACTTCCAGTGCCGTAGACTCGACAGGTGAGGTGGGGGGGTCTGGCTCGCAGCAAACTCACCATGTGAAGTGGAGGTGCAGAGCATACTGGGCCCACTGTGACTAACTGCACGCAGCTGGTGTGGAATTCAAATGCAGCAGCTAAGCCGTCCTCTGGAACTGTCTTGGTCAAATGCATTCTCGCTTTTGTCCCCTCATAACAATCTCTTCACAGCTTTGGTGGTGGCCACGCTCTTTCTTTACAGGTGTCTTGGTGAAGGTTACAAGTTTTATCTCACTCACTTTTGTCTAGTGCTTTCTGTGCCTGTGAGTGACAGCTTGTGCAGTAGTGAGAAATGAGGTTTAGATGTTGGTGAAACTAGTGTGGTATGTCTTGTATTAGTGTTTCTCACATTTTAAGCACATTCATCATGTTGTGTAGATTTCAGACATGCACTTAAAAAGCTGTACACAGAAGAAGGCTTTCTTTTTAACCTGGCACCTTGCTGCTGCCTTTCCTCTCTACCTATTCAGTGCTCTTAGCCAGTCCCTCAGGTTTGTGACGGTGCCATATCCATTCTGGCCCCACAGGTCTGCTCACTTCAGTACCTTGGCCATCAAACAGAACCCAATGCTGGCTGAGGCCTACTCCAACCTGGGGAATGTGTACAAGGAGCGTGGGCAATTACAGGAGGCCATAGAGCACTATCGACACGCCCTGAGGCTGAAGCCAGATTTTATCGACGGATACATCAACTTGGCAGCAGCTCTGGTCGCAGCAGGGGACATGGAGGGAGCTGTGCAGGCATATGTGTCTGCATTACAGTATAACCCTGTAAGCAACCTTGATGCAATAGTCTGATCTCACTGAATTGATAGATTGAAGGGTCAACATGTTCTCATTCTTTTTATAGCACTCTAAAAATCAGTGTTTACTTTTTTCTTTCAGGATCTTTATTGTGTTCGTAGTGACTTGGGCAACTTGCTCAAAGCCCTTGGGCGTTTGGAAGAGGCCAAGGTATGTCCCAATGGGTTGACATTAGCTGGTTGCAAAATGCTTTTTATTTTTATTTTATTATTGTAGATTTTTTTTTCTTTTTTATACATATATTTTTTTGTCCACAACTGGTTATGCTCTTTTTATCATCTCCCATTTGACCACGAAGGCCATAGATTTTTTCCTTTTACCCTTTTGACATAATTACAAGCTGCACTCATCTCAAGCCCTTTCCCTGTACTTTCACGGCCCCGGACCTCCACCCACTCAGGTTTAGCATCAGCCCTCCTGGCCAAGTGAACGACAGGGAACAGTAGCTTTCTGTCATTTCACAGTTGCAGTGAGCTTCACGTTCGTAACTTTTCCAAAAACCTTGAGAAGCGTTGGACTGGAATGGCTCACCACTTCCCATATGAGGCAACTGTTCCTTTGTTTACTATGTTTTTTTTTGTTTTTTAATTCATTTATAGACCCAAACTTTCCTGTTTCTGTTGATTACTTTTCAGGCAGCTCAAAACATTTTGTTTTTAGTATAGCTATCATTAGATACATCCCTTTTTGTCTCCACCCTTGCTCTTAGTCCCAAAGTCTTTTGCTTTACCCTGACCTTGATACCAAAGGTCTGCCCTCCCTCCCTGTTCAGGAAGAAAGGCTGGAGTTTGGAAATTGACAGTTTTGATTCCTGTTGGTGTCATTTGTGAATCTTGGCCCATTCTAAAGCATTCTGAAGTTGACTTTTGGAGGGAAAATGCTGGCTCGGTCTTTGGAGAATAAATGAACTGATGAGAAGCTAGTTAATCTTTGCAATGCAAAAGATAAGATGGTCTCTAACCAAACCACTGTGCTCCAGTATATTTATCACAAGCCTACTGCCAGCTCACTTTACTTTCAGCACAGCTGCTGCCTGTGTGTTTTCTGTCACTTGTTAAACTCTCCTTTGTCACTTGAAATATTTTCTCCATATTGATTATAGGGACTCCATCCTTGGGTTGAGTCAGAGCTGGAGGTGTGGAGATGTTGTCCCTCTGGTTACAGGCCATCTTATTTGGTGCTAGAGGGGGGTTAAGGAGTGGGGAGAAGCGCCAGGGAGTTATCAGCTCCCCCTGCTCTGTCGCTCCACCCCCCGCGCGCTTGCTGAGGACCGGTGGAGTGCGCGCACAGAGCTGTCTTCCTGACCCTTCAGCTATGCCCAGTGCAGGCTCAAGCAGACCCCACAGTGCTTTCTTTATACGCCCCACCCCATTAATATGCCTCTGATGATGGCTGATAATGACAACTGCCCCTAGCTGGTTATCTGTTCTGACACACCCTCTTATTGAATAGTGGGTTTTCTAGTGTGGGTTTAGGAGGCCTCATTAAGAGCCTGTGGAGTGGTCCGGGCTGCGCCAGGCAGACAGCTCACTATCTGTACTCCATCGCCCGCGTCAGATGCTGGGTTAGAGAGACAGAAGCACGTGCAGCAAAAGCGATGACCTCTTTATTTCAGAGCTGTGGAGGCTTCTAGATACAAATAATTAAACCACAGACTTTTTTCTTTACCCCATTGGCCAGGATTCAAGAAAGCAGGACAGGATAAAGAAAAACAAAGCATTAATTAAAAATCTTTCTGAAAAGGATAAAAGAATAAAAGCAAAGTATTGATTATTACTTCTTCCCTTTTCCTTCAAATATGCAATGATATTCCCAAAGAGATGGGATCAGTTCATTTGAGGAAGATCAAGCCAGTAACCTCCCTCCTTTTCTGTAGTTTAGTTTGAAAACTGGGTTAATGGAGAGTTTAAAGCTTCACTATATTCCACCAATAAATATAGCATGTCAAAGCCTTTCTTCCCTCCCAGCTACCCTTTTAAGTATTTTTTTGGTTGTTGTTTTCTTTTAAAAGAAACATTCATTGCATGAATGAAAACTAAGAACAGCTTGCTTTTAAGTTCTGTTGTTATTTGGAAGAACCTGTTTTATTTCCATATGAAAAAAGAATGTATTGTTTGCAAACTTATACTAACGATCTTGTTTTCTGATTTTGTCTCTTTTGGTTTTTTCCACAACTGATATTGTTATTTAGAAGGTTTCAGGTGGGTGACACTATTCCTGCGTAGGTGCCTGGCGGAAAGGAACACTAGGGCAGCATCAGTCCTCTCCTCTTCTTCCAGCCAGCTGCGGCCGCCACTCTGACAAAGTCCAAAAATATGGTAACGGGTTTGTAACTGCCAACAAAAGAAAAACCACCTCACTCCATGCTTGAGCTCCTCTGTCTTGTGGCTTCCTTTGAAGAGCAAAACAAGAAAAAGTAACAAAGAAAGAAAGTACAGTAAGCATTGCTTAAAATGTTACACTAATTGCCCAGCTCTGTAGTAAGTAAAAAGAAACTTGGATTGGAAGCAATAATCGTGAAAAAACAAGTAAGAACCCTCTAACTCTTACATGTTGGTTATTTTTCCTATTTTGTTTTATTTTTCCTTCTTTATTTGGAGTTGCAGCGTTCTGATGATGCAGATTATGCGCTGTGAGTCTGCAGTAGCGCAGGGGCTGCGCAGCGATACCTTCCAAGCAACCAAAAGGGCGACAAGCGCAAGCAAGCAACCCCTGCCCCCTTATCCCCTTTGGCCTGTTGGTTGCGGACCTCCCCCCACCCTCTGCCAGCCTCGCACCCAAAAGCCCCCCATATCTCTGACAAAATACAATTGGCTATCATACTGCTCTTTTCAGTCATCCAAAAAATATTCTTTGGATTCTGTCCATGGCAGATATTTTACTATTGGCTGTTTACTTCTGAAATGTTCCAAATTATCATTTCATGGTCTAGCCATTGGTTGATATAATCCCTCAGCCCCCCGCCCCCTCCCTTACAATCCCACTTTGCCCCCGAGATACTGTGTGGGTATCGAGCATGTGCCAGTCTGGTGTAGCAGGAGTTCTGCCAGGGGTCACGGGTCTGCAGCTGTCTCACCTGGCCAGTCAGCAAGCGCAGCAGCCAAATAATGACCTTTGCTAGCAGCGGGGTCATGCAAGCAGCAGTTTGCGGTGCGTTGTGGTGGTGGTGATACACACACCTGCGCGCTCGCGTGGATTTGTGCGCCTGCATTACAGGGACCTTCACCTGCACGCAGTGTCCAGCATCCAAGGTTGTGAGATAACTTGCCCACATGGAATATACAGCAGTTATGCTGAATGATGAAAATTATGCAGATTTTACACCTTGTGGTGACTTACTACTTTGGGTTATTGCTAATTGGACAGCGCTTGACCTGGGGTGGGAACCATAGCTTTTCCAAGAATGGAGTCATAACTGTGGGATGTGGGCCTGCGTGTGGGTGTTGGTTGGATCTGCGCAGCGTAGGAAAAAGCAATGCAGCTTAGCGCGGCAGACTTGAGCGCACGCGAGCCCATGCTGCAGACTCACTTTTTGCCATCATGGAGAATGGTCACTAATTCTGTTTCCTCTGCCCTTTTTGTTTTCTTTTCTTCCTTTTTATTCTCAATCTTCTATTTGTTTTATTTTACAATCCCTTTGTCCTCCCTTCTTCATACTACACCTCTCCCATTCTATCTTTTCCTCTCCTCCTTTCCTGTGGTTTTTCATTGTTAACCCATTCAAGGCTTGTTACCTGAAAGCCATTGAGACTCAGCCCAACTTTGCAGTGGCTTGGAGCAACCTGGGCTGTGTGTTCAATGCCCAGGGAGAGATATGGCTGGCCATACACCATTTTGAAAAGGTTGGTTATAAAGTTTTTTTTAAGGCTTTCCACTTTCCATCTTGCTACTAATGGTCTTGTTTTGTTCTTGCTTTAATGTGCTTTTCTTCAACATTTTAGGCGGTGACTCTGGACCCGAATTTCTTAGATGCTTACATTAATTTGGGCAATGTTTTGAAAGAAGCCCGCATCTTTGACAGGTGAGTGTGCCTCAAAATATGCAAGACAGTGAGACTCTCCCTACTGATATGTTAAAAATCCAATCTCTTTGCAGCCTGTTAAACACCACCTAACCACTCCCTGGATTCTACTTAAAATGAGTCAGCGGCGATAAATTAGATTTCATTGTCTCCCTGTCTATAATGTTGCCTTTGTCACAGTGTTTCTCATGCTGTCATTCAGGCAGGGCAAGTTCTTTGTGCTTACAGATATGCCACCACTCAGTCATTGAAATTTTCACAATCTTGTGATGTTTTTTTGAAAGGCTTATAGTGTGCTTAACCCGATGAAAAATGAGTCGCCCTTTAGTAGTTGTGACTTTGGTATGTGCAGTATAACATAAAACTGATCTACTCAAAATAGTAGCAGAGCTGTTTGTCTTGACAGTGGTCCAGACAGAGTTAATTTCATTGGCTGTTAAATGTTCTTCTCAGAACTTACAGTGATGTCCTTTTTTATTTGATGGCCTTTATTAGGGCCACTTTGGTTTTGTCAATGGAATGGCCTCAGTTGTGAAATTTTGCATTCAAAATGTAATCAACCTTAATTACTTGTCAATAGGAACGCAAACTGGCTGCAAGTGAGAGCTGTGACTAAATATAAAAGCAAAATATTGTCTCTTGAGCATCAATGGTATGTTGTGCTTGCAGAGCTGTGGCCGGCTACCTGCGAGCACTGAGCCTTAGCCCCAACCATGCTGTGGTCCATGGCAACCTGGCCTGTGTCTACTACGAGCAGGGCCTCATCGATCTGGCTATTGACACCTACCGCCGTGCTATTGAATTGCAACCACACTTTCCTGATGCCTACTGCAACCTGGCAAACGCCTTGAAGGAGAAGGGCAATGTAAGACAATATGTATTTGTGTGTGTGTGTGTAAAGCCTGCTTTATATTTAAATCCCCATTTCTGTAGGGAGATGATTTCAATGTATGCTATTCCTGTTACTGTATTGCCTGCACTCTGAACATTTCCACCTCATGACATTGAAGTTGAACAAACATCTGACCATACACGTAGAGAGAGATTTATGCAGTATTTGTGTTTGCATAATGTTTATACATGGTGTTAGCCAAAAGTCCCATCAGAGTTTGTTAGGTCTTCTTTTGAATCTATCTACCATTCTTTGTATGGATTTGCATCAGCTTGTGCATATACTGGATTTAACCTTTAATGGTTAATGCCTTTCCCAGGTGTCTGAAGCAGAGGAATGCTACAACACAGCCTTACGTCTATGTCCGACACATGCAGACTCCCTCAACAATTTGGCCAATATTAAGCGTGAGCAAGGCAACATTGAAGAGGCAGTTCAACTCTACAGGAAAGCTCTGGAGGTGAGCAAAAAGTTTTTGTTTTTTTATTGTATCATTTATAATTGTATGTTAACTTCACAATCATGGTTGATTTACACTTAAGTGTGGCACAATTAGGCACTGCTCACTTGTTAAGTGAAGGTTGGGTTCTCCTTGTTTCTCATCAGGTCTTCCCAGAGTTTGCAGCAGCTCACTCTAACCTGGCCAGTGTTCTCCAGCAGCAAGGGAAACTCCAGGAGGCCCTCATGCACTACAAGGAGGCTATCAGGTTGGTCACTTGATGACTGAGATGGCTGTGGCTTGTTATATCATTTACATGCAGCAAAATAGTGTATTAAATACAGTAAATCCCTCCGGTGGCATACAGTCTTTACTGGAGTAAATAAATCCATAAATCAAAAGTCAGATGCTCTGAGATTTTTTTGTTAATTACTGGTAAAGATTCAGCTTCTGATGGAGTAATGTTGTTAAACACCCACATCCATCTGTTAAACCATCTTCTTCCTATTTGTTTGTAGAATCAGTCCCACATTTGCTGATGCCTACTCAAACATGGGTAACACACTGAAGGAAATGCAAGATGTGCAAGGAGCCCTGCAATGCTACACCCGTGCTATCCAGATCAACCCTGCCTTTGCTGATGCTCACAGCAATCTGGCCTCTATTCACAAGGTGGGGAGGATCATTGGTCATTTCTTTGTTGCTGAATAACGTTCTCTACTAAATGTATATCTATTAAAAATACCGGGGTTGCTTGTCTTTTCCTGCAAGCTAGCTCATGGAAAGAGACAGATGAAAACATGTCATTGTGCCCTGCATCAATTATTATTTTTCAGATTTGCTGAAGTCCTAATTTATTTTTTTCCATTTTTCTCAGGACTCTGGCAACATCCCAGAGGCCATTGCATCTTACCGCACAGCCTTGAAACTCAAGCCAGACTTCCCTGATGCCTACTGCAACTTGGCACACTGCCTGCAGGTACCTGAAACTTCATTACTTAAACCCCAGTGTACATCACTGTTGATGTTTGGACTTCTAACATGCCGTGTCTTAATAGAGTTGATTCATTTTTATTGATGTTTCTAACCTTTTGGATTCTGTCTCATGTCTTCTCTGCCCTGTTCCTGTGACCCTCTCAGATTGTGTGTGACTGGACCGACTATGATGAGCGGATGAAGAAGCTTGTTAGCATTGTGGCTGACCAGCTGGATAAGAACCGTCTACCATCTGTGCACCCGCACCACAGCATGCTGTATCCGCTCTCTCACGGCTTCCGCAAGGCCATTGCCGAACGTCATGGCAACCTTTGCCTGGACAAGGTACACGCACTGATCAAAGCAAGTAAACTTTTATTCTATTTTATATAAGGTGGCTGGTGATGGCTATGGCTGCAGGGACATGGGCTAGGTAAGGGGCGATGAAGTGGTTATCTTAACATGGTTCTGGTTTCAGATTACATAAATATATGCGTCTAAATATATAGTACAGAAAACTGTTGGTGAAAGGGTCGCTTGCAGGGCTATGGGTACAGTATAAGGATGGATAAAAATGATCTTTGTTCAAGATGGATTAATAGCAGGAGTTTCTTACACGATTTAGTAGTATATGTGTTATTAGTGGTAGCCTATGTAAACCACTGCTACAGTCAGTATAGCTATACTTGGTCTCACTTGATTTGGCTGTCCTGCTTTAGCTGTCCTCTTATATCACTGCTTGTTCCACAGATAAATGCCCTGCACAAACCTGCTTATGAGCATCCTAAGGATCTGAAGGCCAGTGGAGGCCGCCTGCGTGTTGGTTATGTCAGCTCTGACTTTGGTAACCACCCTACCTCCCACCTGATGCAGTCCATTCCTGGCATGCACAACTCTGAAAAATTTGAGGTGTGTGACATTCATTTTTATCCTTAGTCTAGGAAATATAAACTAGACTTGGCAAGTGTGTGCAGTATGCACTAGAATGTCTGACTTGCCAGTGGTTATTGATTGAAGCATGGTAATAGTGTTTATTTACAGAACCTAAGAAAGAATGTGTTTCTCTCAAGGTGTTCTGCTACGCTCTCAGCCCTGACGACAGTACCAACTTCCGTGTCAAAGTAGTAGCAGAGGCTCATCACTTCACAGACCTCTCACAGGTAGCTGCAATTGTCTTAAGTCAGCTTTTACTTCATTTGAATTAAATTAATATACATTCAGCACTCACCCTGCCTCTGCCCCCGTTAGACCCCCTGCAATGGCAAGGCAGCTGACCGTATCCACCAGGACGGAATCCACATCTTGGTCAACATGAACGGATACACCAAGGGAGCCCGCAATGAGTTGTTTGCACTGCGCCCTGCCCCCATTCAGGTCAGTTCTGTATATGGTTTCTGTCTGTCATAACAAGAAAGTCACCCGTGTGAACAGAATGATGTATGCATCTTGACAGTCATGCAAGGTCCTGGAACTGGAATCCACTTGGCAAATGTTAAACTTTAAATTCAACAGTCAAATGTGTTCTAATAAGGTCCCAAATTTGTTGTATCTGTTTTTGTCCATTAGGCAATGTGGCTGGGCTACCCAGGAACTAGTGGGGCTCCATTCATGGATTATATCATCACGGACAAGGAGACATCACCTGTCGAAGTTGCTGAACAGTATTCTGAGAAACTGGCCTACATGCCCCACACTTTCTTCATTGGAGACCATGCCAACATGTTCCCTCACCTCAAGGTTTGTCCATTATTTAACTTTAGCTGCTGTGCTTGTGTGATGCTTCATCAAGTTACCCAACAATTTTTATCAGTGGCAGTTTTGTTATTTGTGAAAGTGTTTATTTAACATGTGTAATGTTTTCTTTTTGTAATCAACAGAAAAAGGCAGTGATTGATTTCAAGTCTAATGGACACATCTTTGATAATCGTATTGTGCTGAATGGTATTGATCTGAAGGCCTTCTTGGACAGTCTTCCAGATGTGAAGGTAGTAAAGGTGAGTAAAGAAATCGGCTGAAACTCTGGTCCAGGTGAAATTAGTAATTGTTTGATATGATGTTGGACTTGGATAATTTACCTATCAACCAACCATCAGACAATTTCCTTGCACAAACTGTTTGCTAGCAGAATCTGTTAGTCGAACAAACTGTTTCAGTGGGCAAATTATAAAACAATCCTACTGAATTTAGGTAATACATTCATCTTGTTTGTATTACTAAGAAACTATTCTTCCTTAACTCTTGGGCAGCCTTTTGCCATCATGTATTTACTTGAAACACTTTGAAGTAGTTAAATTGGAGCTGTTCTTTGTTCCAGATGAAGTGTGATAACAACCAGGAACCTTCTGGGGACACCAATGGCGCTCTGTCTATGCCCGTGATTCCCATGAACACAGCAGCTGAAGCCATCATCAACATGATCAACCAAGGCCAAATCCAGGTCACAATCAACGGCTTCACTGTCAGCAATGGCCTGGCCACTACACAGGTATGCAAAACATAAATGCACACATCCATAAAAGCACATTCTTGACTTGCGGTATGTAATAAAATGGGTGTAAAATATCTATAAAGGTAGAGACAAAGGCAAGAGCACAAATTTATTTGAGCATAATTTTTCAGATCTTGTCTGCAGAAGAGGTTGTAGTCTCTGCGAATGTTGCCCTCCAGGTATGGTGCCTAAATGAAAGTCACAGTAAAAGCACAAAAACTGGTGGTGAGGGAACTGGTGGCACTGTGGATTTGGCCTTAATACTATAGCTGCTACCATGACTTTACAAACTACCTTTAATCACCTATAGGCTCACTAGCACTGTTCTCTTTAATAGACAGCTCTTGTCACACTGTAACTCAGTGGGAGTCTGGGAAAAAGCAGAGAATATGACAATTTATCCTTGAACAGCACTGTTTCATCCTCTTTTTCAGATTAACAACAAAGCTGCCACTGGAGAGGAGGTGCCACGCACCATTGTCGTGACAACTCGCTCCCAGTACGGTCTTCCTGAGGACTCCATTGTCTACTGCAACTTCAACCAGCTCTACAAGATTGACCCCCCAACCCTGCAGATGTGGGCCAATGTAAGTTGGACTGCTGGAGTTTAGTTAGAATACAGCTGTTGAGAGCATTCTTTAAACATCGGGTTTATGCAGAGGAATTTATGTAGTCATATAGTAACTGGGACTTTATTTTTGTCAAAATTTATCATTGCTAGATCCTCAAGCGTGTGCCCAACAGTGTGCTGTGGCTTCTTCGTTTCCCTGCTGTGGGTGAGCCCAATATCCAGCAGTATGCCCAGAACATGGGTCTTCCTGCCTCACGCATCATCTTTTCACCTGTGGCCCCCAAAGAGGAGCATGTGAGGAGGGGCCAGCTGGCTGATGTGTGCCTGGACACGCCTCTGTGTAATGGGCACACCACAGGCATGGATGTTCTCTGGGCAGGAACACCCATGGTTACCATGCCAGGTGAGAAGCTGGACTCCAGCTGCATTCTGAGGGCCAGGCACTGGCTTGGGAGTGGGGGTGTCATTAATAACTAAAAAGATAGATAGATTGATACTTTATTAATCCCAAGGGAAATTCACATCTTCCAGCAGTATTCACAGATTAAAGCTAAAAGACATCAAATGATACTTTAAAGGGCCTGCAATAAGTACTACTAATAAATAAATGGTTAAAAAAAAAAGCTCACATGGATATGTTATTGGCAAGAAATAACTGGCATCTGTCTAAAATCCTTTGGCTCTTCTCTCATTTATGACCCTCTGCTGAAGGTGAGACCCTCGCCTCCCGGGTGGCTGCCTCGCAACTCACCTGTCTAGGCTGTCCTGAACTCATTGCCCAGAGTCGCCAGGAGTATGAGGATGTAGCAGTCAAACTTGGCTCTGACATGGAATAGTAAGTAAAATATGATCTGACATATGCTGATGGCACTAAATCATTTTTCCTCATGTGTCCCTGTAATGCAACTGCCATTCTAACCACCAACTTGTATCCTGTGCAGCCTGAAGATGATTAGAGCACGCGTTTGGAAACAGCGGATCTGCAGCCCTCTTTTCAACACCAAACAGTACACCATGGACTTGGAGAAGCTTTATCTGCAAATGTGGGAGCACCATGCCACTGGGACCAAGCCAGAACACCTGGTCAAATTCCAGCCAATCGAGACCAGCGAGAATGCCTGAACTTGATGCACGGGGCCTTCTCTCCTGCACACCCCGACCCTGTTCAGTCTTCCCCAGCTTCCTTACTTTGAACCATTACAAGCCACCCTAGCTTGAGTAATCGTTAATTTCCACTCCAGTCCTTCCTGAATGTTTATATCTGTCTCCATCCATTTACTCCCACGTTAATAGGACTCTTATTTGTTCTGGAGCCTACAGGTGAACCCCGGGTGTCTCCCCTTCACATTCATCAGTGCATCTCACATACACACACAGACACACACAGACACACACACGCACACACATACACACATATATCTGCATTTCCTGAGCCAGATACAGTCTGATGTTTCAGGCTTTTGATCTGAGACTCCTGTCTTGAACCACACAGTCTTTGGTGTGTGTGAGAGGAAAATGAATGCCCCTCTGCCCTGTCAGTGATTGGAATCAGTGGATTTTTTTCCCTCCTCCTCTCTGTGTGCGTATGAGACTAATTGCTGGTGGAGCGAATGCCCAGCCTCCATCACCTTGTTGATCTACTTATAGTTGGATTAAGTGTTCAGTGTGTTTAAAAAGGACAATGTTGCACCATCAAAGTTGTAACTGACTTAAGTTTAATCAGCTTTAACATGCTTTCATAAAACTTAGTTTGCAACTGCTCTTTATTTTGTCGTAAGCTGTTATTGTTAAATATGACCGCACCAAGTAGATGTGCAAGTCTTGATGAAGATGGCCATGAGGAAGACTGTTTTTTCCCCCCATCACCAAATGCCAACTTTTAAAGGATTTTGTCATGTGTCAATTTAGGAATACAGTCAATAGCTGTTGTCCTCTTTGATGTCACACATTATGCTTGCAAAGACAATTGGGCAAAGCTGGACAAAGGAGTTTCTTGTTGGTAATCATTGGAAAGGGCCTAAATTTCACGTAAGCCATTATCCACGTATTGATTGGTTTTATCACTCAAACCAGGAACGGCCTAGGTAAGTATTTTCTAAGCTGTTTTTGTTTTGTATTGTCTATTAACTGTATGCTGTCAATGATACTGCAAGGCTCTGACTAAATATGATTTAAAAAAAAAAATAAAGATATATGGCAAACCCTTAGTTCTAATTTGTGCGTCCAGTAAAAATATCAGTATAACCATAAAACTTTTTATTTTACTATTGGGGCATTTCTGCTTGATTAGATGGGCACAACTGAAAGAGATGGAGAGATGGGGAACAAGAGGATGACTTGCAGCAAAGGGCCTGGGCCAGATTCTGCATTTCTTTTATCTTAGTTACTATATATAGAGAGATAGATATCTATAGATATATAAGCAAAAAACTTGTTGAAGCTCTGGACTCAAACTGACATTTGCAAACTACAGTGACCACTGTATTCCATTTAAATTGTGAGTATAGTGTTGCTTGAACACAACGGTAACAGTAAACGGAAACATTTTGCATTTTTTTTTTTCAAATTTTTGAGTTTTTAAGAGTCTTAATACAAATGAACATACACAAAAACCCTCAACACAGCACAGACCGAACATGAGCACAGCACCATCTCTACCACATTCAAGTCCGTCAGCACAGCATCAGTCCAAATGACCAAATGATCCATTCTATAAATCAAAACAGTACAGTACAGTAGCTCTTTAAGGCTCAAAAAATAAGTAAATAGAACAAAGAAATTAGGAAAATGTTCATTAACATGATAACTATCAAAGAGGCAAATAAATTCTTCAGAAGTATGTTTGTCTCTTGTTACATGTTCACCCTTCTTATGAAAGACAAACATTTATTCCACACACAATCAGGCATAAGCATTTTGCATGCTTCACTTTTGGACTAAAGCTGTCTCAGTGGTAGGCTACAACTTGCATTCGCGGTATTAATATCTGACAGTTACTCCAGTGAGCCGTGACTTTATCTTAAACTTACCATCGACAATAAATACCCAGGTGGAAGAAAGAGGTGACATTTTAAGTGGGCGGAGCCTGGAGAAATCCCGTTGCGAACCCTTTCCTATTGGCTGATTTACCGCAGTGACAACTTCCGGCGTAACAGTCGACCACTTTTGAATTTGCTGTAGTTCTGCAGGTTCCCTGTCCCTCTGGCATTTACCCATTTTTAAGTAACATATTGATTATCAGTGTGTAATATTTATATTTACTCTTAGTGTAACGTAAATGTGAATTCATATTAGGCGCTGAAGCACATTTAACTAGGTTAGCAACGGCCACGCCTGACTTACGGCTGACGGTATGTTGAACACGTAGCTATCAGTGGATATTTACATTAACTAATGATAAAAGAAAGCACATTAGCTAATATATGACTCCAGCAGTTCGTGTTTTCTGCTGGCGGTAATGTGTGGTCCGACAAGCAGACGTGACAGTGTGTAAATGCTAAATGTTAAAGCGCTAGCTACGATTTAAAGACCGTCGTGCTGCTTTTAACTTGACTTGGAAATCTGTCTTCGTGTTTCAGAGAGAACAGAGTTACTATGGATGAGGAAACGCACAAGTTATTTCACAGAGTTGCTAAAAAGATGGGATGGACTGATGATGGACTGGACACGGCAGAAGAAAAGGTTTGTTGTCAACTAATTTTTTTTTTATTTATTTATATTTATTTATAGCCTTTATTTAACCAGGTTAGTCCCATTGAGATCAGAGATCTCTTTTTCAAGGGAGACCTGGCCAAGAGGGCAGCAGCATAGTTACAGTACATTAAAGAAACAATAAACAGCACATAAAATCTACAACATTAAAACTTGCTACATAAAGCAGGTGCATGCAGACAATGTAGACTGCAATGATTTCAACAGGGCTTTAAACTCATTCAGTGTAACTAGGGCTTTAAGTTGAAGAGAAAACCTAAATGCTTTCTTGCCCAGCATGTATGCATGTGATATTGGTTTATTTTTTATTTTATTTATTTATTTATTTATTTTTTACAATAGAGCCTTGGATAACGAATTAATAACTTCCAAAGTAAACATGTAAAAACAGTGGTAACACCATTGATTACTTCAAGAGAGTATTTTACAGCCACTGATCAGTATTTGACATCTTTACATGTGAGCACACACTATTAAAGATGTGTCTCCATTTTCATTGTTTATAGCTGGTAAAGAGTATTGGCAAGGCTCGCCATCCTGCCACAAGTGGTCACAGATTTGTGGGGGCAGCAGACTTGGCTTCACCTGTCCAGCTTCATCTGTCCGAGAGTGAAGATGACCCAGAGAAGGAGAACCAATACTCTAAGGGCAATGAGTACAGAAACAAAGCTGTGGAGTCCAGTGATGACGACTTTGACCAATGTGAGTGTGTCAGGCCACCTACCGCTTTGAGGTGCAGTCATGTGGATATGAGTGAGACCGCATGTTAATTTTTCCAAATTTGTTCCTCAGTTCTTGTGCAGAGGGCTACACCCAATATCAAAGCTATCTCACAGAAGCCACGCAGTGCTGCAGAGAAAGACAGGTACAAAAATGATGAAGTGCAATAAAAATGTTGATTTCGTGAAGACACAGCTGTCTTGTGTTTTACAGTTTGGATTTTATTTCTCCTTAATCATTGCAGCAAAGTATTCGATTATTATTATTATTATTTGATTGTTATGTAGCTTCTAACCCAGTTGTGTCCTGTTTAGTACATATGTCGTGGTGGTGAGCTCAGACAGTGATGGCAGCTTCGAAACATGTAAGCAAGCTTTATTTTCTTGGTCGGGATTTTTCGTGGGTGTATTTTAAATCATTTGTAACCATTCAGGGCATGTTGTGACACCAGCAAACTGATGAGGAAAAGATTTTTATGTGTAGGATTATAATTTTTGATCCTGTTCTCTCATTACAAATTTAAGTCCTGAACCGTGCGAAAACGCCTAAGGCCAGACCTAAGAAAATATCGGAGAGTGGCAGTGAAGACAGGTGAGCTATTGATGTTTTTATTTTTCTATTCCTAATGCCAGCATCACTGTACCTGACATTTTTTTTCAGTCTGAGAAATTTCTATATTTCCATGTTTCTCCTAAAGCCTCAAAAACTTCATAGTGAATGACTCCTCTGATGATGACTTTATCAAGATGAAATCATCTTCTAGAGGTAACCTTAAATAACCTTATCTTCACTGCATGCAGGATTTGCCTTTGTAGATTTTTTGCATTGAAAAGCAGGCAACACAACACTGTCCTGCTGTTGGCAAAAAATCAGCAAAGTGATGTTTTGTTTCCATGTGCTATTTTACAGTTTCTAAGAAAACTAAGACCCCAACAGCCCAGCACCCAGTGAGAAGACCGTTGTCTCAGTGCGATTCCCCAGTCTTTGTTAGTGACAGCGACAGTGATGGTGATATAGTGATTAAGAGTACTTGGAAGACTCGTCACTCAAGGCCCCAGCCTCCCCAAAAGGCTAACAAGACTATTGCTCAAAACTGTGACCAAAAGGTCAACTCACCATGCACGGCTTTGCCTCCTCTCCCATCTCCCTCTCCACTCCCTGCCCTCAAAACTTCAACAATCCCGGCCTCTTTCTCTACTCCTGCTTCCCCTAAACGCATTCACTCAGCTCCTTCTAAGCTGAATGACTCCAGTTCTGAGGAGGAGTTCATTTCCCTACTGGACAGACTGAAAAAGAAAAACAAACTTCTTGGCAATTCACCCTCACCTGCCAACATCAGAGGTAACATTTTGAATTTAATTGTAGCCTTCGATCAGTTTGTTTTCTCTCTATTTAGTAATGAGGCTGATATCTCTTGTGGTTGTGTTTGGCCCTAGAATGCAGCATGAAGCCCCCTGTGTCAGTTCCTCCTGTAAAGGGACTAAAAGCACCAGCATCTAGATCATTAGATCATACGCCAGAGGATATGAAGACCCCAGGAAAGCCCAAGATCTCTAAACCCACAGTCAGTCAGACGGAGCCCAGGCCGGGCCCTAGCAGCAGGTACACTTGGACAAGTTTTTCTTGCAATTTTATATTTGATATTTAAGTTTTGTCGAAGCCAGGTCAGTTTCCTCTCCAAGTAGTTCTCTAACTATTGATTTGTCAATGAAGTGCAAAGGCCTTGTTTCTCATCGATATCTTTTTTTCTTCTTTTTTTAAATAAAATCTAATCTCTCCCCCTAGAATAGCGGTGTGTAAAACCCCAGGCTGCTTTTTGCAGTCCTTGTCAGCCCCCAGCTCCAGCAACTTCAAGCAGAACAAGGAGGAACTCACCAGCAAGCTCTACAAGCTGTACAACACCAGTGTTTTTGACAGCAAGGTGAACAATGAGTCCATGCAGTTCAGTTATTTATTTGCAATTCAGGTAAAATAATAGTCCAATCATATAAGACGTAGAGGCAAGGTATGTGAACTGGGACACCCTGATTAAGCGCTCTAGAGCCTGAGAATAGAGGCTCAGACAGTCTTTAAAATAGTTTACTCATTTTTTTTTTCCCTGTCCTGGTGCATGTCTTATTTACTTTACTTTTCTGACATGACTTCTGTAGCTCCCCACCAGTATGTCAGTGACCTGGAATAAGAAGATGAGGAAGACCGCTGGCTTCTGTATCACTGGGCAGGAACGAGGAGGAGGAAACCATTACGCCCGCATTGAACTGTCAGACAAAGTGTGTGACTCTGCAGGTGATTTCTCAATACGCCAAATACAGTAATGTCATTGTCTAGGGGTAGCTTTTTCTCTGGCTGAAACTAGGGCTGGGACACTAACCCCAATACGATGGGTATGTGATGCCTACTGTGGGGTTGAGCTCATTACCATCATCACCACATTTTTATAGGCCAAAAGACAGTTTGAGATATGTGAAATATCAGACATCTATATCTCCACAAGGGTAGGTCATAGAGACATGCAACAAAGTCCAACCTGTTCAGTGGCCATAAACATTGCAAGGTGGACATAAAAGACACTAGGAGGTTTGGTTCTAGAGATATGGGCCATTCAAAGTAAATGCATGTGTGTATGGAGGGGGCTTTTGCGGTTAACCAACAAACCATGGTGATATGTCGCTTTTTCACCGCAGTAAGAAAAAATCCTTACCGTCACAGCCCTAGCTGAAACTCGAAGAATTTTAGTGGCTAACGTCTCCTGTGGTACATAGCAAAAAGGTCACATCCCTCTGTTTTTGACCAAAACCCTACATGTTTTGCCACCCCTTCTAGATCGTCTCAGAGACACACTGATCCATGAGATGTGCCATGCTGCTACCTGGCTGATTAACGGCGTAAGGGACGGACACGGCAGCTTCTGGAAGCTTTACGCTCGCAAGGCCACTCTCGCACATCCTGAGCTGCCCATGGTCACTCGCTGCCACAGCTACGACATCAAGTACAAGTTCCAGTACCAGTGCACTCGTTGCCAGAACACGTATGTCTGACTGAATTCATCAACATTACTATTACTATTATTCACTCCTCACTTGCAGATTACAGGGTAAATTCCCACTGGGCACTTTGATAATACTGTGCTCTGACCTTTCCTTCTCCACAGAATCGGACGTCACTCCAAGTCACTTGACACACAGAGGTTCGCTTGTGCCCTCTGCACAGGACAGCTCATTTTACTCACCCCCTCCAAGCCACGCGCTCCCACACCTTTTGCCAACTTTGTCAAGGAGAATTATGGGAATGTACGACAGGAGCTGGTGGGACAGAGCCATGCAGAAGTGATGCGTAAACTCAGTGCAGACTTTGCCACCAAGACTAAACTGAGTCAGAGCTGAGATCACGGTGAAAATATTACTCAAAGCAAAGGAACCACAGGGAACTTGTTATAATTCTTAATACCTCACTTAATTAGTCTTCAATCAGCGAGCAGCTATAAGTGGTTTACTTTAAGTCACTGGAGCTTTTTATAACCTGTCATTTTAATCATATACTGCGTTGCCTGTAAATGCCAAAACGGAGCCACACCGATAAATCAAAGTTGCTATTACTGAGCCTATGTACAGTAGATATATATTTTGGTCAAAATATGAAATTGATTACATTTCTTTGTTGGCATGTTGTTTGTCATGCATGCAATTCTGTTTCCCGAGGAAGTAGCATTTGGTTTTCCCAGGTTAAATGTGTGTTTCATATTTGTGTCTTGATGTGACTTTTTTTTCTCCTCATGAATTCTTTGAATAAAGGTTGAATCTGTTACTGTTGGTGCTCTATTCAGGTATAAAAACCTGTTAAATCTCATGTAGTGCAGGCTTTCAGCACTGTATATGAACAGTTTTGATACATGTAATAAAAATATTTAAGTTTTAAAGCCTTAAATAATTTTGCTACATATTTTATGGCAATTGGTAATTGTGTATAATTTATGAGATCAGCAAGGGTAATGTAATTAAAATATGAACTGACTCTAAATCAGGTGCATTTGTATTTTTGAAATGTAATGCAATTTATATCTATCATACTAATCAAGCTTTGTTACTTTGCTAATTCATGTGAGCTACTGTTTCCTGTGTTTAAAAAAAAAAAAAAGCTAAAATAATGCTTTAGCCAAGTATTTTGTCCATTTTTTAATGTTTCACAGACAGATACTGAGTAATGGCCTGTGTGGGGCAGAGAGGACGGGCACATGTTTTCCATGACTGTGCCTTCATGCTGTCGGGCAAATATTGACAGAGGAGAAGTCTGTACAGATGTATGAATATTGTCTCTGACTGTATTGTGAATAAGCAAATGTAATCCCTGATAACAAACACTAGTTGTTGACACATCACCATCAACAGAGATGAGCATTTTGACCTGAGGCCTGACGTATTGACATGGTGAAGCTGATTAAATGGTGAGTCTATAAAGCTGGTTTGTAACAGGAAGATAACAGCATGCTTAGGCAATCAGCATGACGGTGACATCCACCGTGTGTTAGACATGATCTGGGAAACCAATTTGACGGTGAGTGCACCACATCTCTCTGACTTGGCGGTGAAGCCTTATTTTTTGCATCCAGGTCTCGGAGACTTCCGATCATTGTCTTTATCCAAGAGTCGTAACGTGGATTCATATTTTCCATCCAGGGAAGGCGAATAGATTGGAAGAAGTTTGATGTCATGGATGCCCCCTGCAACGTGACGGTGCTCCAGGCCCAAACGCAGATCAACTCCACCATCTACCACCTGGTGAAGCTGGTCAGTGTGTGTGTGAGCTGCAGCCTGAACACTTTCCTCAGTGTTCCTCTGCTCCTGGTCATCCACCGCTCTCCATCTCTCCTCAGACACACACGCTTTCTCCTCCTCACACACCTGCTCTGCTGTGACAACCTCCAGGTGGGTCTACACACATCATTCTCCCAACACTGATGTAAAAGTTGAGTGTTGTGGGAGTGTTCTGTCAAAAATCAGCAGGAATGATGCCCTTTGACCAATGAAAAAAATGTTGTGTGACCGTTTCAGCTGGTCCTCTGGACAGTCAAGGCAGTTTTTCTAATGTGTAACCAAAGGATACCTGTGGCCCAGTGTCTGATCCTCTGTGCTGCTACCCAGGCCTGCTCATTGGTATGTAGAGCATTTAATATAATGGCATAATCCACATCTTATTGGCTACACTGAGCTGTATTTCTTACATCATTCTACCTATATCTGTATGCTATAGGGACTAACAATATTTAAACTGCTCATTTTTACAATGAAATGGATAGCATTGGCTAGAGCTGAATATATTGATGATGCTGATATTGTCAAGACTAGATATCGTCTGGGATTTTGGATAATGCAATATTGTGATGATAAGGCATGCTTGTTGTCTATTCCTGGTTTTAAAGGCTCCAATACAGTAAAGGGATGCAATTTTCTGAACTTAGTAGAATTGGTCTATTATTTGCATCTACCTGCTTAGTCATCATATCCACATTTTTATGGGTTGTTTATTAAAAATCTCTTATGTGGAAATATCTCATGAAAGCTTCAATAGTCATCCCTACAAAAGTGTCATTTTTTCAGTTTTTATTATTGAAGGTATTCAGTCAGATATTGCAAAATCTAATTTTGTCCATATCACACAGCTCTACATTTGTCTTTTCTGTGGTGATGAATATCAGTCATTTCAATTTGTTATCTGATGCAGTTGCACACTTTCTGCACTGGATCATGCCATGTGTGAGTCACCAACTTGCTCTAAGCCCTCCTGCTAATTTGCACTCCAGTCTGAATCTTTTAAAATGGCAGATAGCAGCCAGAGTAGAGGGTTAAATCACACTTTAATATCCTCACTCTTACCATCTAGGTGGACCTGTTCCTGAGCGCTGCTCTAGCTGTGGATCGCTGCGTGGCTGTCAAGTGGCCTTTGCATTATGACCGCCTGGTGTATCAAAGGAAAAGAGGAACTGTAGCCGCCATATGGACCTCATCATTTCTGCTCAGCAGTGGGGCTTTGACTATTAGCCTGAACACCATACAGGTTAACACCTCCCTCTCTCGCTGCCGCCCGCTCATCCTCTCCCCCTGCCTGTCAAACACCTCGGCCTTGCTGCTGTTCTGCACCGTGGTGAGCGCTGTGGTGCTCCCTCTCTGCTACCTGATTATCCTGGGATGCTTCTTGCTGCTCTGTTGGGACATGTGTGGCGGGCTGCTCTGCAGCAAGAGAGCTTGTGTGACCCTGAGCCTCCAGGCCACTCAGATCATCTTGTATTCAGTTCCGGTGATAATGGACAGCTACCTAGTCCCTGGCTATCTGCACTGTGATGCTCTTGACATAGCAGCCACCACCACCTACAACCTAGGCATATCGCTTATTCCTTTGGTGTATGGCTACCGCTCTCGGGAGCTGCGGCAGAGGCTGCTGCAGGCATCCAATGGGAGCCAGGTCAACAACTTAAGCTAAGGAGAGTTGACTCATCTTGAAAATTTTGATATTTCACTTACTGCCTAGTTGCTATATAGGTACAATAATGGTGCTATCTTCCTCTCATGGTTTCTGAGTGCTGGATACTGGCTGGATGCTCCAAATGTATTAGCTTCCTGCCACTGAGGTGGACTTTCCCCATGACTTACATTCTCAAAAATAAACCCACTCAAACTATTAAATAAACAAAGTTAGACCTTGTTGTTATGTGGCAGAATTTTTGCAGGTGACCGTTTAAAAAAAAAAAAAATTATCAGCATTAAAACTATTTTCTTGTGCAGCCTTCACTCTCTTTGCTGGTTCTCATCATGAAAGCTGGTTTGTGCCGGAAAAGTCTGTGTGCAATAGAAGGGAGCAGCAGAAAAGACCTTTTAGTCCTCCAACATGTGTACATGTGTTCAGTGAAGAAAACAAACTATAGCGTACCTCATCTATTTCCGTCCCTGCAGCGGCTATACTGCTCCTCTGGTACGTAGTGATACAGAATGCAGAGAAGTTGTTTGATCTGCTTTTTATAGCCGACATTTTAGTTTTGGAAAGTGCCATTGATGTAAAACCTTCGAGTGGTTTCAGTTATTTTTAAAAATGTTACCTGGGGGGAAATCCACCTCAGTGGCAGCTAATGGTTATCATTTGGAGCATCCGGCCCGTATCCAGCACTGAGTAACAAAAAGAAGATAGCACCACTACTGTCCTATGTAATGTGTAAGGGTAGAAGTGAAACAATATCAATTTTCTCAAAGTGAAATAACCCTTTAATTTTAGGGCTCACAAAGGAGAGCTGCTATTTCTAAAATTTAGTACCACTTGTACTGGTTGAATGTTCAGAACAGCCTTTCCACATTTATTGTTTCACATTTTGAAATTACCAAAGAGCATGAAATATTAAATTTGGATAACTGTGTCAATATGCTGTAGCATAACAAGCTTGGTCTGCTTGCATTTCAAAAGCAAACTGTGTTTTATTAGTGGCAGTAGGGTGAAAGCGAAATACTGTGATCTCAAAATTAAAACAAGAAAAAAAAATTATTGAGTCAAGCTGGTCAAACAATGTTAAACTGAACCAATCTAGACAAGGCGATGCTTCAGTATAACAAATAAAAAGACATGGCCAACTGTGTAAATATCTTTAATTTGTACTTTAAATATTGATATACTGTATATCTGCCCATGCAGTTACCAATTATTGTACAAAACATTCAAGAATGCCGAGGAGAAAAGATGCACAAAGTAGGGACGAGTAACGAATACAACTTGGAAAAATACATCAACAATAGTATTTTAAAGATAGTGTGGTTTTTGGGGAGTGTGTGTGTGTGTTTGTGTGTGTGTGTGTGTATGTCTAGGTCAGAGAGTTTGGGCCCGGCAGCTTCCCTGATTGTGATGAACACCCCTTTAAGAGGCACAGGCACAAATACACAGGTAGCACTGAGGTGAAACAGCACTCCCCAAGCATAATTACAATGGTCTCTGGGAGATGAGCAACACAATAATCTATCCCACTGCTCACGTGGAGACACATAGATTTCAAACCTTTGGAAAGATACAGTATGTTTATGCAGGAGCCATAATATGAAACACAGGAGCTGGAGGATGGATCAAACAGTATGGCACAGAGCTAACCTCGGTTCGACTCCATTACAAAGCAAAGCACTGGAATGTGTACTGTGTTTGTTACCATATTCAGGCAGGCACTGAGAATCTGAGCCTTGACTACAAAGAGGCTGAGGTTACTTAACATATTACAATGACATTATCAAGATGTTTTCAATAAAGGTACGCAGCATTCCAAACAGCATTAAAAAAACACACATCTTGCACTGAAGTTGTGTTTGACAGAAAGCATTGGCAAATGTAATGTAAATTACCATATAACTGGATGGAGGATTATTTGGCATTTGACCAGACTCTGTTAAAGTCTTCAACAACTTCCTTTTGAAAGAGAAGCTATGGCGTTACACAATAACAAGGAAAGAGAACATTTTAAGATGTATGAGCAGCATGACATGTAAAAACCACCCACGGTCCCCTCTGGCCCTGTGGATCCCCGACACCAGCCCTACTGGTATGCACGCTCTTCAATACAGGCTGGTCTTTTTCATAATGCGCAGGAACTCCTGTTGATTCACTTCCCCATCTCCATCCCTGTCTGCTTCATCAATCATTTCCTTCAGGGAGAGAGAGAGAGGAAGAGGAAATAAAGAAGAGTAAAATGAAGCAATCAAATAAAACTGACATTGGAGTACTACACTGTCCTAGATTAACTGCAACTGCCTGGTTAGTGGAACTGAGTGAAAAAAAACTTACTCCCATTCACCAAACATGAACTTTTACCACAAAGTGAATAGTTAATAATTTAGAATTTATGGGCATCAGTTATTAATGTAAACCTTTGTCCTGACCTTTGGCATTTGAACACACAACTGATTTTCTTTGTTTGTTGTTGATTCTTTTTCTTCAGGAAGTTACTGCTGTTTGTCTTTGGAGGGCAAACCAGAGTGGGCACTTTTTAATTTTTTTCTTTTTCCACGTTTTTTTTTTTTTCCAAGTTCAGTAAATGAATGTTTCCCAAGTCAGTGAGTAATCATGTTAAATAATCATGATCTCAATAATGACCAAAATAATCATAATTATGATTTCTGCCATAATCAAACATTCATAGTACAAATGTGTGCATACCAAATGAAAGTCTCTAAATGTCTATAAATGTGCAGTCCATTATATTGGAGATGCAAGAACCTAAAGAGGGAGGCAAGAGGCCTCAAGTTTTTCACTATCACGTCATTTGCACTTGGCCTTACCTGCAGCTCCTCATCTGTGAGGTTCTCTCCCAGCTCCTTGGCTACTCTCTTCAGATTCCTGAATGAGATCTTCCCTGTCTCATCGTCATCGAATAGGCGAAACGCTTTCAGGATCTCCTCTTTGGAGTCTTTCTCAGCCTGAATTCGAAGCAGAGAGTATTTTTCCATAAAGTTCGGTATAGTTGTATCTTTATGCAGTAGTTGCAGTAAGCAGGCTTCATCTATGAAGACAGGTCAAGTTAACTGTGCGTGCACATAGAGAATATGTAATAAAACAGTAAAACCAAGAGAATAAAATTCAGATAACACACACTCCATGTTTCTGTGTGTGTGTGTGTGGTTGTAGGGTTGTAGGCGCTGCAGGATAAACTGGTCTTGAGTCTGGACTCAACTAAAATGTATTATTGGAACTCCAGGCTGCCCTCAATACACACTCCAGAGCAGGACAAGGGCCTGGAAATAACATTTTAACAATAAAGCATTCATATGAACACAGTTGCACCACTACATTCTGCTCTGGGGCCAAACCACAGACAAAACCTGACCACTTACAAAAACACAGGGGAAACACTGCTCTGTTTCTGTCCACTTCTCTGTAAATGATGATGTTTCAAGTGATGGAAATACAAATAAAGCCTGTCATTTAATATACAGCACAGTTGCATCTACCATTTTCTGTGTCATGACACTGAGGAAGTCGGTGAAGGAGATCTTCCCCGTGCCGTCCTTATCCACCTCACTGATCATCTTCTTGATCTCCTCTTTCTTTGGTTCAAATCCCAGAGCTCTCATCGCAACCTGGAAAAGTGGGAGAGAGCTGAATTAAAATGCAAGCACGTCAAATGGATTTGCATTCTCCACCTGCCAGCCACTGATAAGCGTTAGCCTTCTACCTTGAGCTCCTTGACATCGATGTGTCCAGAACCATCGGTGTCGAACAGCTCAAAGGCCTCTCTGATCTCCTGCTTGAGCTCCTCAGTCAGCTCTGGCTTGGGGCTTGTCTTCTTCCGAGGAGGTGGCACTGGGCCCTGCAGGGATGGCCTCTTTGCATTGGTCGCCTGGGGAGCACAGAGGAGGGAGGCACAGGAACAGCTGACAGCTTAAAAGGTAGCAGATACAAACACAGACCACAAGAAAGGACCACCTCTGAGGAGACTGACTGACAGAGAAGCCTTTTCCTTTTCGTATAATGCACCTATGGGCGACGACCTGTTTATCCAAGCGTATGTAGGGATGCTGATGTTTATTCCAGCATTTGAGAATAAAACGTGACACACGTGCATATCATAATTTCAGCATCTCTATTATCGGATTCACTCACCATTAGATGTTGTAATGTGAATGGCAAAGATGATAGTGGATCTAACTGCCAGTTCAAGACACTGCTTTTATCTCCAGGCTACAACCTCCCTGTCATTTAGGGAGGATGGGATCACAAAGCGGGGTTATTTACATGAGTCGCGTATGTAATCCGTTAAATCAGGACTGGGATATAAGATCCTTTCTCCTCCAAATCCTTCGATTTGAATTCGCCAGGGCAATGGCTAAAACAAATGAGCAAAATAAGTGTTTGCAGCTAAAAAAGATGCACAGGTTTTCAGTCCAGAAGACGCTCTTGGAGGATCTGGGCGTTTGGTTTGTGCACGCTTCCCGCCGGCAGAGGAGAATATCTTGTCACGACCATGCAGGAGCAAACAGGGGGGGAAAGGCACGGGAGGCAGTAGAAATCAAACACACCAGTCGGGCAAAAAGATGATTGGTTACTGAAAATCACGGGATGCAAAACAAGTGGTGCTGATGAAAAAGGCTGTTTTTCATGGAGAAATCAGCTGCAGGGACGCAATGTATGGTCGGGATCAGAATATTATACTGCGGCATGGATGTTAATATATGAATGCTGCATTTGGTCATTATGTGATTTTGCCTCGATGCACCATGTAGCGTGCATGTAGCCCATTCCCACCTACATTGAAGTAAAGGAGCATCAAGCTCACCACAGGTGGCAAGATCACCGGAAGTAGTGTTATTTCACTTTCAAAATAAAATTGAAACTTGTCACTCCAAACAACAAACATTACAGTGTACAGGTTTAAAAAACAAAAACAAACAAACAAAAAAACATTAATATTGGATAATGAATCGATTTTTGGTTTTGCAAAAGGTTCTTGCAATGCATGCTCTATATGCTGTTGTTAAATGGATCCATATGCAAAATGCAAGGGTTTCCAAAATCATGCAACGGAAGACTCTGGATCCCAGGCCTCGGGTTCCAGACAAGAGGTACTCCCTTCTTTAAATAATTAAAGTTCTTTTGCAAATTGCTATGGAGGAGACATTTTGTTGCTTTACATAATTTTACATAATTTCCTTGGCCAGGAGTGCTTGGGAGAAAATATCTCATAACTCAGTGAGGCCTCTCTGGCTAAATAAAGGATGAATTAAATAAAAAAAATTTTTTTTTAAATAAATAAATAACCTCTGAATTATAAGACAGACACTTTTCCAAAGTTGTCCTGTATATTTATTGTGTAAGAATGTTGCCCTGCCTCATGCATATGCCGATATTCCAGGGTACTATATGCAGTGAATGGACATGTTGCGGAAACATCAATTTTCAATGCATACTCTACAGTATATTGCAAGTTTTTGTTGTTATTCGTTAGGCTTTTATTTTGAATCTTATAACCGGAAATGTGTTCTTTTGACATACAGGCGCTGGTGTGGGGGGTGTGGTCACTGTGCCAAGAGGCGGAGACAGACGGGTGATTGATCCAAATAGTGGCGTTCTTTGACGTATCCTCTACACCATTGGCTCTTCGCAGCGTCACCATTCGTCCCGGGCGCCGGCTCGGCCAATCACAGAGGCGCTCTCACTCAGCTGATAGACGGTTCACAGTTTGCAGCACAGGTTCATCGCACAAACTTTCATGCATGCTGCCTCATCTCATAGTGTTTTATTTAACTCTTGGCATCATAGCATAGAGCAAACACTAAACACCAGACTGCAAGCAAAACAGAAGATTTATTTTTACTTTCTTTTCCTCCAGTGTGACCATCAAGTCTGAACATCAGTTCACCTGTAAGCAACTTCAGACTCCTCATTATGGCCACACGTCTCCGACCGGTGAGTTAATTCACATTCATATTCCAGTTTGACATGTTTAACTTTATTGCATCAAAGCAGTGCTTGTAGTATATTATTGTCTGAAGTGATATAATAATCTATCTGCTTGGCTGTCTGTCTCTCTCTCTCTCACACACCCACACACACAGAGTAATAAGCGGTGTGCAGTCATAGGGGGCTCCGGTTTCCTCGGCAGACACTTGGTGGAGAAGCTGTTGGATCGGGGCTACTCTGTGTCTGTGTTTGACATCCGCCAGAGCTATGTGCTGCCTGGTGTCACCTTCCACCAGGGAGACCTTTGCAACAAACAGGTATTGGTCCCCTCCTCTCTGTTGACCCTATGATGAGTCAGGGCCAACAACCTTTCAGCTTTAGTGGCTTTTGACCTACCTGCCTCCTGCTTCCCTGTGAGACATGGCGTTGGCTGGATGAGGTACACAGTGTCTTTCCTCCCCAGGCTCTGCTTCCAGCGCTGAAGGACGTGTCCCTGGTATTCCACTGTGCCTCCCCAGCCCCGGCCAGTGACGACCGCGGCCTGTTCCACAAGGTCAACATCCAGGGCACGCGCGCCGTGATTCAGGCCTGCATGGAGGCTGGAGTGCAGGTGGGACAATGTGGATGCACCAAGAACATGAATCTGATTATCTGATTTTGAGCAACACCTGACACTTTCTTGATTTTGCTAGAAACTTGTTCTGACGAGCAGTGCCAGCGTGGTGTTTGAGGGCACGGACATCAAGAATGGGAGAGAGGACCTGCCCTACGCCAAGAAGCCCATCGACTACTACACGGAGACCAAGATTGAACAGGAGAAGGTGGGAGACGGTTGACTGAAATGGTTAACAGCGGCTCCAGCTGGGCTTTATGGTCAACTCACACACATCTTATTAGGGATGTCACAGTGAAAGTCACCAGTGAAATTCCACACTTTGCAATACATGATTTGATGCCACGGCACGAACAGAAATCCTTTTCAGCACACACTGATTGATTTAAGAACTTTGAACATTGAGTTTCAACTTATTTAATCACATAGGTTACATTAGAGTCAGAACACATCACATTTTAGCAATTTCAAAAACCACTGAAGAGAGACAGATTTTTTTTTTTTTTTTGCATGTAATTCATTAACCTTCACCCATTTTGACAGCATTTTAAGATTTTAACATTTTAAGCAAGCACTACATGCTGGGTGTTGTATAGTGCGTCATGTTTAATGTGCAGCTCCCTAGCCACACAATGCATTATCTTGGATCCATTGCATTGATGCTCGTTAGCGAGAGAAAAAAAGATAAATATTTGGTGAAGTGTGTCAGTAAAAATGGTGTTTCTTCTGTTAACTGTAATTTGTTTACAAAAATTGCATTGACAGTTAGGGGGGAAAAAAACAGGTCAATCTCAAAAGTTAGCCATTATTGTCCTCTTCACAGTTTTGGAAGGGCAGCAGTAATGACTTTGAATCTGTATTTGTCACTGCAAATAGGTAATTACTGTTTTTCATTATCGGCCCTGAAATTCCATATCAGTGCATCTATAATTCAGATGGACTGGAGACTTAACCTCAGTTCTGAATGTAAGAGACTGTCATCTTTGTTGGCCGTACAATGAGCTGACTGGAATATGATCTCGCTCACCATGGCCTTGAAACAGAATAAGTGGGAAAAGGAAATGAATGAATGATGTTATCAATTCTTAGTCTTCTAGAGGTAAATATTTTCTACTTTTCTTGTATTGTAGGGCTGGATCAAGTCTGACAGTTCCTGAATCCCAGTACCAGGCATCGGGTTCTGTCACTTGGTCTTTATTGTTCACTTTATTTTAGTTCACTTTATTATGCAATTACGTTGCAGTTCACTTATTGTGCAATTCCGTTATTTAAACTGTTCTATACTCCTTGTTTATAGTGTTTTTATTGCTTGTTATATTTATTATTATGTCTCTTACCTTGCTATCCACTTTGCTGCTGTAATGCCGGAAATTTCCCCACTGTGGGACAAATAAAGGAGTATCTTATCTTATCTTATCTTATCTTATCTTAGTTGGTCCTGGAGGCTTGTGACCAGGAGAAGGGTTTCCTAACAGTCGCCATCCGGCCACATGGCATCTTTGGTCCTCGGGACCCACAGCTGGTACCCATCTTAGTGGACACGGCCCGAAGAGGCAAGATGAAGTTCATCATTGGGTGAGTAAGAAAAGCTTGGTAGCTAATAATGGAGTCTTTGTTTTATTCAGTCAGTGTCCCTGTATTTTTCTCTTTGCATCATTAATGGTCGTTTAATGGACTTTTCTTTCTTTCATCTGTTTTTGTGTAGTGATGGAACCAATCTGGTCGACTTCACTTTTGTGGAGAATGTAGTTCATGGACATATCCTGGCTGCTGAGCATCTGAGGTCAGACTCACCTATATGTGGCAAAGTGAGTGAGAATAAAAACTATAGAAAATATGGAGCCTGCTGTCCTTGAAACCTCCTCTTTGGTTCTTCTGTTCTCTGGAAGTTTTAGTTTGTGTAAAAAAAAAAAAAAAAAATGATGTCCATGAAATCCTTTTACTGACACCATGTTTGTCTATCAAGCCACCCTTTTCCAGGGACAAGCTGGTTATAATTTTGAATGTTGATGTCTTATATCCCACTGCTGCTTACAATGTACAGTTTTTTGCGTTGGCCTTGTAAACTGACTTTCATGTCAGTAATATCTTGTATCCTCCCCTTCTCTTTCAGCCATACCACATCACCAATGATGAGCCAATTCGGTTTTGGGACTTCATGTCTGAAGTGTTGGTGGGCCTGGGCTATGCTGCTCCCCGCTACCACCTCCCTTACGCACTGGTGTATGGACTGGCCATGCTGCTGTGGCTGCTGGCCCTGATCCTGCGCCCACTGGTGGCCTTCAAGCCCACCTTCACACCGATGAGAGTGGCACTGGCTGGAACCCACCACTACTACAGCTGTGAACGCGCCAAACAGGACATGGGCTATAAGCCGGTAGTCAGCCTGAAGGAGGGGATCACACGCACAATAGAGAGCTACCCTCATCTCAGACAAGGGGCGTGATGGTGGATGTGACGTAGCATGGAGATCAAGACTGTTCAGATCTGTGAGGCTGTTGGTGTTAAGGCGGTCATGCCCGAGAGCGAGGCAGTGATGGAATTCAGATCAGGTTTCAGGATACAAATCACACGACGATGACAGGCAGGGTTTTCAAGCTTTACAACCTTTGCATTTATTGTCACTGTTATTTTTGGATCCATGAACATGAATCAGTGCCTCTTTCTCACCTGCAGATGGCAGCAGACATTCCAGGGTTTTGCCAACACACTCTAACCCACAGCACCTACTGCATGCCAGAGATAAAGTTTATGTAAACCTGAGTGACCTTTTAATTTGCTGTGACATCTGTTAACCTTTACATAAATCCTTGTTTTATTTTTGTATGTGCTGTACATTCAGATGTTGCAACACCTTAATACATTCCTTTGGTAGATCATTCTCCTGATACTGCTTTTATGTAAATCACAAAAAAAGTCTCTTTACATCTGTACTCTGAGATTGGAGTGCCTGTGCCACCTTGGCGTCGGGGTCATGTATCATCAGGGTGGCACGCGTGCTGTGAGTGAGCGATGTCGCAACATTGTTCTGGAAATGTCGCACAATACAATAATGGGAAGGGCAAATAAAAATGCAGCCTTCATCACAATCCTGTTTCCACTTCCCATCAGTCAAAGTGGCATTTCTTGCCCCCCCCACACGTAAATTATACAACTGGAAGAGGTGTAGAGATGGAGTGTTTCATTTGCAAAGTATTCATGTAACATTAATTTGGATAGGCACTAGCAACCACAGAGGTTTACCTCCAGTTGACACATGTTTGTCATTCCTATGCCTCGGTGTGACAGCAGCAGCAAGGAGGAGGCTGAGATACTTTGCATTCCCACCTTAATACTGAGCCAGCAGCTCCCCAATGATTCACTGCTAGTCAGAACCATTGAGGAAGGCCGTCCAACTGGTTTCTTGCTCAGAGCATAGAAAAAGAGGGATGTGTATAGACAATAGACTTCAGAGTTTACACTTGCCAATGTGCTCACCAGACTGAAACTTGCCAATTTCCTCTTCCACCTTCTCTCTCTCTCTCTCTCGTTCTCTCTCTCTCTCCACTCCTCCCTCTCTCTCCACTGAGAAAATATGTATCTTTGACTGGGAGTTCACACATGTGTGTCATGATGAATTTTCTAGACATGTTGAGAAATCCATTCACACTCCTTTTCGATTTGAAAAGGCTTGGTAAATATATGCACAGCATGTGTGAGATTGTTTTTCCTAGACAAACAGTGGTAGGCTGATTTCCATGCTGCGATCTCAAATAGAGCATGGTGTAGCAAATAATTCTGTCAGAGAGTTTTGCTGCAATTTGCAACCCACGTTCAGGCGACATTTTCTTGTCAAATTTACGCATTCACTTACACTTAGTCATTATTTTGTTGGATTTCGTTCTGATTTTGTTTACCATAAGCCTACATCTGCTTTTAGAACTGTTTCCATGAGGTGATACGAAAAGGTGAGCTGACACGTTTAAAATCAGCTTACAACCTGTCAAGACAGCAATGTCGTCTTCAAGACAGGACATGTTTTAATGACTTTAATAGCAGTGGCTTGAATTATTTTATCCCTAGGGTTTGAAAGAAAGGTTTAATCTCTTAGTACACAAACAAATGGAAAAACTAATTTACTTTGGCACTGAGAATTAATTTGGAATTGAATGTGTTCCCTGGTTTTAAAATGTTTTAATTTGTTTCGATATCACAATTAGGGATGTCTGTTCCTGCCTCGTTGTTTGTTATCTTCGTAAGTTGTGTGTCTGATTTACTCTTGATCTCATTTTAATGATGTGCACATCCTGGGTTTTTTCTGCCCAGTGAGCATGAGAGGAGCATTCCCACAGGAGATGTTGCATGAGTCAGTTCATTTATGTATGCCATGCTGTGCACCCAGTTGCCCCTCGCTTGTCTTTTGTCTTGCTCTGTTTTCAGAGATGCTTATCAGACTATGGCAGGTATGTGCTTGCTCATGTCTGGGAACAAAGCATCAATGCTGTAAACAAAAAATCAGTTCTTAGCAACCTCAATTGCGCACTCGCAAGCGCACGCACACGCGCACAAACCCACTGCTCCACCCCACACCTACACTCGGTGACTGGCTGGGCTTGTTGGTGCTCACGCCCATACCTGTTTGCTTACTCTGGAGGGAGACACCTGTCAGGCAGACTTTCTCTCAGCTCACACCAGTCACACCGATCAACTCCCAACTGACAAGGGTGGACGTTGCTCTGCTGGAGGCCGACGGGACACTTCCTGTAGTCAAAGTAGGTAGGTGCCCTGTCTCTGACTACCCCTATTTACAGTATAATTCAGTCAAAATAGAAGGTACTTTCTGTTTTTAAACCATTAACCAGAAACTGTGAGAACAGAGTCTCTGAAAACCAGCAATCATGCTATATTCATCTCTTGGTGTTTCTGTATCATGAGAGTTGCCTTTCTGCCTCCTTGCTTGCTTAGTAACAGTATTATTAATGATTTATCATGTGTGGACTGATGGGTACAACCCAGGTTAAATATGGAATCCTGAGCCGTCAGCATATTTGTTCTGTCACCAGTATTCAGGACATTATCCTCCAGGGATGTTGTGGCAACATGTTTTCAGAGGCAGTGAAACCACAGCCTGTGGAGTTTTTACAACTTTTATTTGCATTGTGAATTTGGCAGCACTCCACAGTTTTGCATGTGCTCTAGTCTGTCTACTTTCAGATAAGGCAGGACGTGCTAGTGATTTTTTAGTGTTTTCCCCTTTCGTCTTGACCTCCCTGGGGAAATGTGTTTGTAGTCCATGTTTGACCACAAATCACCAAGAGGTCAGCTAAGTTGGATTCGAGGAAGAGGAAGTGATGTTTTCTCAGTCTCAAAAATCATTGTCTGTTTGTGTGTTTATCTCAAGTGCTTGCATAAACACATATTTATGAACATATGGGTGTGTTTGTGTATCCATACGTCCCTTTTGGGCTACAGCAGTATTTTTTAGAAAGTGGTAGGACAGGATCATCTACATGTCTAAAGGATGAAACTAAGGAATGCTTAACACAGCACAGGTCCCTTACTTGGAGCACAGGGAGGGAACAGCCACCCTGTGAAATTTGTTGGTATGATGATTTGCATTTTTGGTGTTAAAATGATCCAATTTGTTTGAGACTGACCCATCTAATTGTCTTTTTTTATATGTGTCTTCTCTCAGGTAATATACAAAGCAGGACAGAGAAACCTCTAGAACAACCATGCCAAACGGTGAGCAAGCTGACTGAGCCGGTCTGAAAATGAAATAAATTGTTTCCTCCCATGAAAGAGATAATGTCTCTGTGCCAGGCTGACGGCTGAAAGGTGCCATCATGAATTGTTTGGTGTCTGTGACGGTTGATCACTGAATATATGCCATCTCAAACTGAAGTGCACATCATACACGCTGTCAAAGGGATAGTAATAAGATGTCAGCACTATACAATGCAGCCTACAGTGTGTAAAATGTATTTCAGATGGTGTGTGGGTGTGTGACATGCATGTGTGTTGTGTCTCAGGGGAGGAGAAAGCGGCTGTGATGCGGACCACGAAGGTGCGGACCAAGCTGAAGGGAGACAACAGCTGGCTGCAGGCGCGCAGTAACCCTGAGCCTAAAGACGAGGAGGAGAAACCATGGTAACATCATCATCACCACAGCATGTATTAGAGGGATGACACCCTTATAATCCTTTGTTCAGTTGTCCAAACATCTCATGCCAAGTTCACCCAAACATTTGGTCCATGCAGGATAAAAGAAGTGAGAGCCAGTCGTGTAAATGGCGCCCCTGTTGAGACCAGCCCGGTGTCTTCACCTGTAAAGCCCACTCCCTCACCCAGCAAGCCTGCCACAGAAAGGTAAACCCTGCTTTCTGATCTCAGGACTGCCATCATTATAAATTAGTTTCCAATCAAACCAAAAGTCACCCAGAAAACAGGATAGTGATCTGATCAGATATGAACAACTTGTGTTCCTGTTGAATTGATTTTTGAAGAATGTGTTTGTTAAATCTCAGTGATTAGATTATTTCCCAAACTGAAAGATTTGGCTCCAGTGTTTACTGCCAAAACCTTTGCACCTTCAAAAACATGTGAAACTCATACTGCTAGTTCCTGTTTCAAAGGTTTAGTCAGCCAATTTGGGAGTAAAACAGAAGTAGGGTCAGGGCAAAATAAGACGGAACTACACGTACAATTTTGGGATTAAACCATATATTAATTACAGAAAATGGCATAATTGATGGCATGATTAAATGACTTTTATTAACCTGACCTGTTTTCTCTTTCTTTTTTTAGAAGTGTTTCCACCAAACCTGAGAGCAAGCCTGCTTCATCTAATGGCTTCAGGTCAACAGCCTCTCCTACATACATTAGCAGAAATATTAGCATTAAAACACAGGGATTTGGTCACCCTCTCAGATTCCTGTGTTTAATGTCATCTTTTCTTTTTCATCTATTTGCAGTGGGAAAACAAACTTCATACCAAAGACCACTTCAGATACCTACAAGAAAATGTGAGTAGACAGCGGAGAGTCACAGTTAAACTACTAGCCTCAAACGGAGAGAGGGTTCTGATGAAGTGTTTGTACTCGTGTTTGTGTTCATTAGAGCCCCGCACACTTTGAGGCCAGGTTCAGACAGCCCAAGCCAAACAGAGGGCCAGATTAGCCCCGAAGAGCAGGAGAGACGGTGAGTCTTGGCCCCACAAAAAAAGGAGCAAGAAATGTGAATGGCATCCAATTTGTGACTCAAACCCACTGAAAAGCGATTTCATTAACATTATAATGAGTCATTTTGCAGGAGGGAGGCAGCCAGCAGTGTTTTGAAGAAATCTGCAGCCAGACAACGATCCTATGTCCTCTCTGCTGCTAAGAAATTTGAGTATGCAAACTATTGCTCATCTCACCCGTCAATCTCATTCTAAAATCTGACATGAGAAACATACACATAAAATATTCACTGATCACTACACTTAATTATATGGCTGCTTTTAAAAAAAATAGTTTGGTTTTGTGAAGGTATTAATGAAAAATGTGTCTCCAAACCCTCCAGGCCTGCAGATAAATCACCTGTCACCTCACCCGTTGACATCAGTCTATCATTTGTGGCTAAAAGGTAAACAGCACCTTTCATAGCTCTGACCCTGAGGCCAAAAAAATAAATGACATGGATCCAAGTGCATGATTAAATGTGTCTGTGTGTCCTGCTGTAACTCCATATATGCATTCATATGTGTGTGCGTGTGTGCCTGGGTAAAAATGGGCACAAACAGGGTGGAGGTTACAGATGATGATGAAAGCAGTGAGACTGATGCAGCTCCGCCCTCCTCCTCCTCCCCTACCATCCCTGCCACAACCCCTGTCCCTGCACGTCAGCCCAAACCGCGGACAAAGTAAGTCCCACCGCTTGGAGCCAAGTATCTGTTTTCACTCGCATGTTCAAGATCAAGTTCATCTAAAGCCCAGTATCACTTCATGTGCGGCAGGTCATTCCATTTTGTTATGATTTGTTGATTTATTTCTGATGTATCTCTGATGTGCAAACCAGACTGAGGACAACAGTTGATGTCACTGCTGATGAAGCAGTGGTTCCAACAGTAGAAGACACTGCCCCGGAGCCTGTGAAAGAAGCCCCCCCTGTAGTCCCCATCAAAGAGGACACACCAGTAGTCACACCTGAAAAAGACCCTTTTGAAGACATGAAACCAGGGTGCACAAAGGTGGCCACTCCTCTCCCAGAGCTTGACTTCGAGGATGTTGAACAAGTCTGTGCAGAACCAGAACCTGATGACTCAGCGGTTTCTGGGAAAGATGACGCCCCTCAGCCGGACCAGGCACCGGTTTCACCTGCCCCAGTGTCACCTGCCCCGGTGTCACCTGCCCCGGTGTCACCTGCTCCACTGTCACCTGCCCCGGAGTCACCTCCCCCGGTGTCTGCTGTCACTCAGGACACAGAGGAGACACACCCTGAGCCAGAGCCATCTCCAAACCAGAGGTTAGACCTTACACTAACTAAAATTAGTGATGCCATAAAATATGGCATACTAACCCCAGCATGATGTTTTCCCAAATATTTTTTAGCATGTTTGAATATCACCCTATTCAAACAAAATATTACACTCACAATGAAACAGCATCTTGAGAGCATATTGCTTCCATAATTGTATGTATTTCCTGTTGAAACGCTCTATTAAGGTGGGACATAACAGTGGATGCTGTTATTCAAAGGTGTAAATGAATGGGATATCAGTTCAGAGAGAAAAACTGTTTTTTTTATGGCAGAGGCAGGAAAAAAATCTGTGATGTCTTGAAATGTTTTTTTTTTATGATTTTATTGTGGAGGTTTTCTTTTATTTATTCTTACTGGTACAGCATGAGGGAATCACTACAGATACGCTTTTATTATATTCAAATAACAGGCCGTTGATATAAAAACACAAGAAATTTCTTTGTAAATTTTTGGCACTTATTGTTCATCAGGTGAATATGTTATATATTATGGTGTGTAAAATTAGCTGAAATGGTGAAAAAGCCATTTATCATGTCACTCTGGCTTTAAACTATTTTTTTTACTCTCAGATGGTGTCTTTGCTATATGACTGTACTTTTATGGAGTGTTTGTTCTCATCCTTTGATCATGTATGATGGAACTCCGTCTTGTAACGGTACGATTTTCTTCTCCATCTGTCTTCACGGCTCCAGTGCTGACACACTCACCGCCCTGTCTGACACTCTCATTTCTTTCGACACACGTTCAACCAGGTATGTTAGCTGAAGAGCCAAATAAGACGATCACTACAGAATATATATTACATTTGACCATTGTGATATTTGATTTCCTTTTTCTTATTCATCTGTCTTTGGCAGTCTACTGGACACTCCGAACGAGAGCGATGTGTCTGACCTTGCTGCACCTGACAGGTACACTTTTGATCAGGCGTTGTTCACAAAGCTATAAACATTTTCATTTCCAGCCTGTTTATTCCCTCTCCACTCTCTTTACTGGTTACTCCAGCTCTGCAACTGTGCCTCCAAGCCCAACACACCATGAAATACTTACAGTTTGTGTCTCCTCCAGTTTTAAGGATGAAGAACCAGCCGTGGCAGAGGACGAGGCAGGCCCAGTAGATGTTCACACAGATGACAGGTATGAAACTTCCTCATTCATGTCATAGCAGAGAGGCAGTAAGAAAATAGATCACGGTGAACTGCTATTGTTTTCTTTTTGAAAGTAACCTCAAAATTACCCACATCCTAAATTTAGGTTTCTCACAACTGTCAATCAAAAAAGACTCTCTCTGCCAAATCACACTGATTTGATATGGGGTGACATGGTTCAGGAGTGTTTGTCTGGTTACTGGAAGGTTCCTGGTTCAATCCCTGGCTCTTTCAGGAGAGCATGTTAAAGCTACAGAAGTGTGGTCTGTTTACCATGTGATGAAATGTGTTACCTCTACTTTAATATGCTGTTTTTGTGAATGTATACTTTACATGTGTGCAAGTGCAGGTGAACCGATCTTTTCCCTTTCTGTCTGCAGTGATGAACAGGAGTCGACCAAGGTGCTCAGTAACTGTGTAGAAACAACTGATGATCTTCTGTCTTTCAATAATGGGTCAGTTCAAAATATACTCCTACTAATGGTTCAATTAAACTATCCTAATATTAGCAAATGCTGTATGCCTTAATATTATCTGCCAACTGGTCACTAGGTGGCACTGTTGGAGTTCTAATGATACGCCTGAGCCTCTACCTCAACTGGCCTCTTCTTGTCTTGTTCTGAAATCTCCTATTCAGGCCAGAGGAGCTGGTGGACCCGGTTCCCCCCAGTCCAGGTCGCTGGAGTCAGGATCTGCTTAGTGGACCAGACAGGTATAGGAAAAGCTCTTTCTCTTCCAGGACCCAAATACTAAGTCACACTTGTGAAACTCCCTTCATGAAGTGAAAAAAACAAATCCACAGCCTAATTGTTAGAAGTTAGCTGAGGCATTATTTGAATTAGCTTCACCAGCATTACATTTAAAATGAAAGGATTCTGCGTATAAACCCTGATCTGTGTGTGTCTGATGGTGTGTCTATGACTTTTCAGTCTCTCAGAGCCAGCAATGAACAGTGACTCCCTGGACCTGCTGGCTGATGATGTCATCCCCATCGACACAGAGGCACACAGGTCAGAGAAATATACATCCCTTCCTTTTACCACTATTAAAGTTGAGGTCTTAGATTTTTTTTTCTTCAAAAATATATATATGAATTCCATATTTCGAAACATCAGAGTTCCCCTACTTTCAGTATTCTGTTTAGCCCCTGCTCACTGTCAGATGGAAACACAATCTCAAGTTCCTGATGGCGCCGAGTAATACTTTGAAACAGAAAGCCCCGTCTTATCTGCGCACGACTTGAATCAGAAGAGAATGTTCTGTACTGATTAGTATTGCGACTTTGTTTTGTCTCTGCCAGCCTCAGCACTGAGCAAGAGGAGGAGAAGCAGACAGACGAGACAGCCCAAGAAACACAAAGGTAAGATGGAGATGACAGGGTGCTCTTTAACAATTATCTGTCTATGCAGAGCTGTTGGCGCTAAGAAATACATTCTATAGCGACATGCTTTGTAATGATTTCCACTGACTGTGCCTGAGACTGTGCCGTGTCGCTCTCCCCGCCAGCCCCACAGAGACAGTGACTGTAACCACCAAAACTGTGATCATTACTGACACCAGGTACACACACACACACACACACACAAACTCCTGTAATGTATATCAAGATGCTTCTCGCGCTCTTTAATAGTTCCGTGGGTTTCACAATTTTTTTTTTAACAGACTCGGATACTAATAGTGCTTGAGAAGTGTCATACTGACCCCTGCTCGCCTCCTTTTCTTTTCCCATCATGCCATCTGTCTGGTCCTCCTCTGCATCCTTGTTGCTCTCTCTCTCTGCCCCTCTCTCTCTCTCTCTCTCCCTCCCTCTCTCACAACCAACAGTGCAGAGGACAGTCCAGAGCCCTGGAGCTCACAGGTGACAACAACCTCAGTCACCAAATCCAGGTAATTTATTTTGCTGTGTCACAACAGGGCTAGAGCCTTGAACATCTTGACATCTTGACA
>OMLB01034444.1:46481-61061 GCA_900302555.1 Myripristis jacobus | reverse complement strand
ATACTAATAGTGCTTGAGAAGTGCCATACTGACCCCTGCTCGCCTCCTTTTCTTTTCCCATCATGCCATCTGTCTGGTCCTCCTCTGCATCCTTGTTGCTCTCTCTCTCTCTCTCTCTCTCTCTCTCCTCCTCGCTCTTTCTCTCTCTCTGCCCCTCTCTCTCTCTCTCTCTCTCTCTTTCCCTCCCTCTCTCACAACCAACAGTGCAGAGGACAGTCCAGAGCCCTGGAGCTCACAGGTGACAACAACCTCAGTCACCAAATCCAGGTAATTTATTTTGCTGTGTCACAACAGGGCTAGAGCCTTGAACATCTTGACATCTTGACAGCTCTGTGTGTGTGTGTGTGTGTGTGTGTGTGTGTCCATGTCCATGTGTGGTCCTTACATGTATGCAAGCTTAACTTGTATGATTCATTTTCCTGTCTGAAAAAAATGTGAAGCAAATTAAGTATTATCAACACATTTTTCTATGGGCAATATATTTTTTGATGAAATAAGAGGGTTAAGGTGGGGATGCTAGTATTTGTGCTTTATTCAGTGTAACTGCTATTGACTAGGACCAGAGATCCTTTAGATGAGGCAAAAATGGGGGGGGGGGAATCATAATAAGTCCAGTTTTGCCATATTGCCATACAGCCAAAGACTTGTCTTGCCATTTGTCAAAGATTCTTGTTTTGATTGAGCTTAGGCCCGGATCCCTCTGTGTTTCTATTTACCATTCAAAGTGCATTAAATCTTTCCATTATGAGTCAATGTGATCAGAATTCCTTCGACACACGATGGGCCATGCTGACAATTGAGAGTGAAATCAGTGTGAAATTGTTTTTCAGCTTGGCTGATCCATTTGATCCATATCCGATAGGGACCACGTCCCCTAACAGGTAATCATATTGGTGTGGAGCTGTGACTGTTTTCCAGCCAGCCAGATAGCATCTCGGCATGCATAATGCAGCAGTTTCTGATTATGGGCCACTTTTCTCTATTGCAGCTCCCCTGACCTGCTCCAGCCCCGTTCAGCCCATTCCATCAACAGGTACGGGAATGAGAATGCAATTTCTTGTTCTCTATATTGCAGCCTCTGTTACTTTCTCTGATACTGTTTTGTTGCTGAATAATATGACGGTTCCAACAGCTGCTTCACTTTGTGTCTTAGTGTAATAATTATCATCAGTATCATACCTGCCATACTAGCTATCAGCACTTTGTCACCTTCGAATTTTAAGGTCCTATCTATCTTTTTGTCAAAATTGAGTTATTCACAGTCATTTTCTGTGACATCTTATTAATATTATGAGTGGTGTTATTTTAATTTAATTTTTTTTTTTTTTAACTTTTTACTGAGAGAAAATTACTCTGCAAATCAGTTTTGTTATAAGGGATATGTGAACTTTGAAGCTCAATATCTCAAGCTGCTCAGTTAGAGCCTTATAGTCCAAGGTGTCGACTTATTGTTTTGCCAATATTGATTTTCCCTCAGCATGTCGCCAGCTTCCCTTGAGGAAGAAGATGCAAGTCAAGCAATCAAGTGTAGCTTAGTTGGAATTAAGCAACTATTTCTGTGGGATTGAGCTAAGACTTTTAGTGCTATGGTCGTTGTATACAGAGTGACAGTATCACACTCTCTGCAGGTGCTAGAGTTGGTGAAATTGTAATGTTTTATGTATGTATTTGACAGTATGAGCAGCAATGCTTTGGAATCCCTTGCAGAGGACGTCATCCCTATCAACACTGACACCAAAAGGTATTAAACTGAGTCGAGTGTGTGACTGTGTTATGAATGTGTGAGTGGGAGAGAGGGAAGAGCGTGAGCCAATAGAATCCATTTTCTCTAACTCACATATAACCTTGCTCTGTTATGCTTGATGTGTCACAACTTCTGCCCTATCTCGCTCCACTCTGGCTCTGCAGTCTCAGCACTGACCGATCTTGGAGACGCAAGTGGGAGACCAGCACACCGCAGCACACTACCACAGAGAAGAGGTGATGGCGCACTTAGATTTACTCTTACACTTACACACAATGCGGCCTGCTATGCCTCATTCATCTTCATCCACCCGTCCATGTCCATTATGTGTTAAAAGCCTTTCATTGTATGTCCCTCTCAGCCAAGAGGCTGAACCTGCAGGCCATGGTGAAGATCAGCAGATATTGGTCACATTTGAGAGAAAGTAAGTCACCTTTTTATTAAAAGCTCCTGGTGCATATGTGTACCCTTTTATTCCCATAACCCCTTTCCCTTGAAGTAAGTAGGCTTTTGCAGCATGAACACTCAAGTCATTGAGCTAGAAGACATTGTGCACTGGGGCTGCTGAAAATAGGTCAAATATATATCCGTTACAACTTTCCCTCATAAGTGAGGTAAACATATCTCCTTCTGGCCATTTACAATGTACAGAGAGTGAATTTGTCTTAATCTTTTGTTACAACGCCATTTCTTTGTTTGTGTTCAAGGTCCACTGAGAATGACTCCCCATGGGACAGATGGACATCACCCACTGTCTACACTACCACTACTACAACAGAGGAAGAAGAGGACGAGGAGGAGGAGGAGGAGGAGGAGAGGTATTGCCACTGTAGCTGTGCTCATTATATGCAGATTAAAGCATAATTATAAGCAGATTAGTTTATGATTTAATCAGATTTTAATATCTTATAATTCAGTGGCTAATGACAATTTAATTGAAAGCAAAACTTTTCTTCATAGCTCAGTGGAATCAAAATAATCTATTTCTGAACTCCATATTCGTAGTTTAATATTACCACTTTCTTTGCTGTATTGCTCAGACTCTGATGCTGGAATATTCTCTGTTGTTGTTTTTTCCTTAGCCCCGAAGAAACAGAGATACAGACCGTGGAAACCATCTCCACCAGCAGGTTAAGATAAACTGTGCAAGTCACATTTGAATGAAATGGAGATTCTCACAACTCATAACAATTCATTATGTTGAGATCAAGCACATTGAATGGAGTTTAAGAGTGAGACAGGTATGGTACAGAGTGTGAGACAGGTAATGGTTACTATAAGAATGAATAGGAGGAGGGCTCAGGAGGATGAAACAGTGCTGCACACACAATGGAAACAGAGCACACCTTTGTCAACAAAACTGGGAAGGCCAAATCAGTGTTTCTTGCGAAACCCTCTAGAAGCATGAGTCAGTAAGAGATCAGCTTGATAGGCTTAGGAAAAAAATGTTGTGGTCTTGTTCACTGGATGAAATTCAGCTTATTGACTGCTGCCGGCTATAGTAACAGTGGAACACAACTTTCTTTACTTCCCAGGGAGACATACAGTGACCCAGAGCCTGCTATGGATCGGTGAGTTTATGATCTTGTTAACACCAAGTGCAGTACAATGCAAGAGGCATTTCCCTGTAACATCATTTTCTGCTACTTGATGTGTGAATTTTTTTTTTCAAGATTTGCTTTTGTGTCTTCTCTGCATACTTCATGTCATTTGGGATTTTAAAGATAAACATAAATGCAGTAATTCCTAGATAATTAATATGCCAATAACTGTTGACGCCAGTGTAATGAAGGACATCAGTGTACTTGAGTATCTAGTGTACATGTACGTCATCTGAACTTGTTTTAGCCTTTTACCTACTAGATCTATTCCGTCTTAGCCAGGGGGTGGGTCTAATGAGAGATTTAGGCCAAAGCCCTGTGGGAATGCAGCTGTATCTGCTTGACACTGCAGTGTAAGAGCTAAGGTTACCTGCAACTCCTGTACAATGGATTAGGCAGACCTCTGAGTCCACTCTGTTACTGATCTCAAATGACAAGATCTTCTCCTCTCATTATCTTTCACCATACCCTCATTTCCTTCCCTCTTTAATTGTCAGTGCTTTGAGTCTCCAGATGTCAAATTAATGATGTGTATTAGAGTTGTCCTTTTGTCAAATCGCAGCCTGTTAAGCAGCATGCCATTATCAAGTGATGGAGGGAAGTGATCATCTCCCAAGCTATATCTGACAGATGTAGAATTCTTTATTCTTAGCTACAGCCCATCATACTGTTGTCAGTGGCTGACAGTTGACATTAATGTTTGTCAATATATCTCTAGTTACAGCACCTTGGAGACAGAAGAAGAAAACCGAGTCGAAACACCAGAATCGGAGCCCAAAAAGTGAGCATTTTAAAAAGCGGGGAGACATTTTTGTTAAAAAGTGGCAATCAATATGCATTTAAACTAATACATTTAATCTAATCCCCCCTTTTATCCCTTTCTCTCTGTTTATACCCCTTCCTCACTTCAAGGGGGTTTGTGTATGTAAAGGAATATGTCAATACAACAGAGATGTCCTCGCACGGTGTCACAGACACTGATGGCGGGTAAGACTAAAACAATATTTACGCATTAAAATCACAATAATAATGATAATATACTGATGAATAAATGCTGCTACCTCAGTGCAGGCAGTGCTGGCAACACTGGCATCATTATGGGCTATTTGTCTTTGTGTTCTCAGTGGATCTGATTATGTGACATCGAGCTCCTCCAGCTACTCCTACCACAGCCCCTCCACTTACTCCAGGTAATAACACAATTCCCTAAATCCATACTAAACCGACCTCCAGCCAGACGCCTGAGCCCTAGCCCGTTCCCCGCCCCCTTGCTGTTTGCAGCTCAGAAGAAACTAGATATGTGAAAGCAGTCGGGCAGAAATTCCACTAAGCTCGCTCATTAGGAGGTTAAGTGGGGACATCAAAGGATTGTTTACACGTATTCCCTCACACAGGCCAAAAAGGGCCACGGGTTATTTCCACACAGTGCTGCTGCTCAATCTGAGTCAGAGCCCCGGCTAACTCCTATTGTCTCCACTGCTGTGCCTCCCCAGGGGCTCACTGTCATCCCCCTGCACATATTGTGGAGAGCTGGTGGGCAATGACGCCAGGATCACTATTGAGCACCTCAATATCAACTGCCACCCGGCCTGCTTCAAGGTATTTCACCTGTCTTCTTGACTGCAGCTGAGCTGAAGATATAATTAGCAGTATACTGAATCATCAAAATATTGGGTGTATTCACATTTAGCCTTAAAAGGTTGACCCGGGGAATGTGTATAAGCCTTTATCGATTTGAAGCAGTCAAAAAGCAAACCTGTTTACTTTAGTGTTACCTTGGTCCTTAATATTGTTGTTCCTGCTCAATAAAAAGCAAATGGCATCTATGTTATAAATACAGCAGATTTGTTTTACACTTCTTTCAGTCTCTACAAAGAAATACACATAAAGTTTGTGTTTGCATTCTGTCAGACTCTGCATCAGAAACTTGGATGGTACATTTCAGAGTGAAAGTGTGCATTCACTCAGTCTATTAAATTACTTTGTAAGCCTGTAGTGAGGCAACAGAGTCAGCAGTGGATATTATTCTGCAGCTATAGACCGGGTGTTAAAGCTTCTGTATAGAATATTGTAATAGAATAGTATGGCAGCACCAGTGGTTTTAACTACTTTTTTTTTTTTTTTTGCTATACTTTCTCCTAAGTGCATTTCCTAATGATGTTCTCCTGGTGTTTCAGTGTGGTGTGTGCAGTAAGCCTATGGGAGATCTTCTTGACAATATGTTCCTGCATGGCGGAACAGTCCACTGCGAGAGCTGCTACTCCAAAGCCCTCGACTGATTACCGCTGCTCTTCAACAGCCTCTTTCCCCTGTCCCCTATTCCTTCTTGCTCATTTGCATATAAAAAGGAGAGAACTAGTCTTTCACAAAGTTTGGACTTTAATAGGTTTGAACTTAGGAGTTCTTTGGTTGAGGGTGATCAAAGAAAACTGTTGTTATGGTGAACAATATGATTACTTAATGCTGATTCTTGTATAAGTTTAAACGTCCAATTTCTCAAGTTTGTATTTTTCCTCATGGTGAAAGTTGTGCCTGCCTCAGTAAACTATGAAGGATATGTCTCTAACACAATATGCGCTGCAAAATGAACTGTGAACAGACTAATGCTGGTAGCTGGGTACAATGTGGCAGTTTGGCAGTGGTGACTGTGCAAAAAAAAATGACTGCTGCAAAATGTTACTTTTATATTGTTGTCTTGATACAAAATACTGTGTTCACATTCATTTATGCTTTGTTAACAAAATAAAAAATAAAGTGATTTGCATAAACATGGTATACATATTGTGTGTGATAAAAAGACAGGAAGCTATCCATAACAGGTATACAAGATTGTCATTGTTTCAAACAGCAAGTCTCAGGAAAACAAAGCATGACAAAGGAAAACATAACATTTAAAGTTATTGCACATATGATGATCTTAGGGTCAGGTGACAGAAAATATCTGAATATTTTCAGGCAACAATAATAATAATAATAATAATGAGTATGTGCCAAGGAAATTCATTCACTAGCTAGTTTCAATAAGCTGCTGCACAGATGGACTTGAGTTGTGCTTAAAAATATTTTATCTGCTTTTTCCTCCATCACTGGCTCAAATAAAATTTTCTTTGAATAATCACTTAAATAGCTGTATCTAAACATAACTTTGGCTTGATAACTGTAAAGACGATAAAGCAGTTCATTGGCTATGGTCTTGATGGTCGTCACACACAGCCAGGCACAGAGGACAAGTTTTTGGCAGCTGCCCAGTTCAATGAAATTCTGGAAATGTGTCTCCCTGGAATAACTGCACTTGCATGCAGTTAATATTAACAATGCCTGGTGGAGCAAGGGCAATGATGGCACCTAAAACCCCTTGGAAAATATTAGCATTTAGATATAACAATGTAAAACATCTGATTCCCATTACTTAACCTGGGAAAATGAAATAAGTGTCATGTTAGCTGAATGCAATGCCAAAATCTGAGGCAGTTACAGTATAACTAAAAACTGCTCAGTAGGGTTTTGAAATTTTGGCTCATGTAAGGAAAGATGAGTAGTTTAAGCTTCTTTTTCCCTCTTTTAAATAGAGGGGATGCACTGAGGGCATAATAAGGGACACCCTTGTGGTTCTGGATGGGTTCCATCCTCCATTTGTCTCAAGGCCTGTGTCAGTGTTTTCCTCTGGCTCTCCTCACAGCAATGTTCTGGATGTGCTGCCACAGCAGTGAGGGGTCTGACTCGTTATGTCTTATCAGAGACTCCAGCCCCTCCGCTTGGTCCAGGCTCTGCCAGTAATCCTGAGGCCATATTTGCAACCATCTGTGGACAGATATACAAGCAGATTAGGCTCATCACAGAGGCTATTTTAATGAGAAAGGCAATTTATCAGAACTGTGATTTCCTCCCCCCTCAGGACATTGTTAGGCCCCTAAAATTGTAAAACATAGAGCAATTTGTTCTCGCTTTCACATTTGGCATGGTTAAAATTTTAAAGACAAATTTACCCGTCATCTGCAGGAACATCTTCGATGTCTCCATATCCTGGTTTGGGTAGAGGGCACCCCATATGGGAGTTATTCGCCATCTTAGGTTGAGGGGCTGGATTCTGCTTTGGGGCTTTCCTGTAGGCCCGTTCCACTGCCAGTCGAGCATTCTCCTGATCACACACATAACACTCAAATCCATTGAGGTAGTTGGGCTTGCTCATATCATTAACCCCCCACTCGCGGGTGTTCAGTGCCTCCAGCAAACGAGTGTTGGTGACTTGGCTGGGCTTTTTAAACTCTAAATACTTTATATATTCATCATCATTCTCATCCAGAGATTTCAGGAAGCTGGCTAGATCTTTTGGTGAGGCAAAGTTGTCTATGACGATGACAGAGTGGTCGTTGGGCATCCAGTCTTTAACCACAAAGGAGCCTCGATAGACAGGCACACAACCCTGGTGCATGGGGCGCCACAGCTTCTCTGTCATGTAATCTGGGCACAGGCCATTTTCCAGAGCCAGGTGAAACTTGTAGCGTGCCACAAAGCTCATGAAGTGGCCGTCTTCGCCGGTAGCAGTAGCTGTGTCCTCCAGGTGTTCAGGTAGAGGTTTGTTGTTCAAACATTTCCCATAAGAGTCCACCTAGAGAGACAATGAAAGCGTGTGGAAATGGATAAAGATGGGGCAGCCAGTGAGGACACAGAGAAAGAAATTAGTAATATGAGAATCAGATGCAGTCTTAATGAACAACATTTTCTTTTTAAATCAACCCTGGTAATAAGATATTCCAACTATTAGCATTACAATCCTTAATGAAAATCACACTGTGGGCCATGCTAACAAAGTGTTTTTTGTGGTGTTAATGCAGTTGCGTGAATAAAGAGAGAAAATTGCGATCTACTGGGCACAGTGGTACTGAATGTCACATGTGGAAGTAGGGCAGACATTTAGCAACTTTGAGTGCATTTGATGTAATGTATTTCGAGGAGGTGCAAAAATGGAGGAGATTGTTGAAATGGATCACTCAGAAATAAACGAAGAAACAAAATCTTATGAATTTCACCTCTAATCACCCATGGTTTGTAACACGAGGATAAAGTGTTCCCTAACTTCTCATTCTAAGAAAGCTGTGTTATTTGTACACACACCACACAACAGGCAGATAAAAAATGACAAAGAGTACAGTGTTCTACTAAATCTCTCTCTTTCAAATGTCAGGATGACATCAAAAGACAGTACAGATTGACAAATCATATGACAGTATCACTACTTCATGAAACATAAAACGTCAAAACGTCTGGCAGCCCTGTATGTCTTGGTCTCTGGCTTGTCACAGTAATTTCACAGTCTGCCCTCTCACCTGCATTGTATTGCTTTGAGAACAACATTGTGGCTTGTGTTATTATTGTTACTCCTTATGAATTCTAATTAGGAAATTGCAACTGGACTGATTTGCATTAAGTGACCCTGGAAACCAGATGCTAAACAGGAGAAAGCTGCAGTTGTCAGGTTTTTACACTTGGTAGACATGGCAAAGTATTGTACCTCGATGTACTTCATGAGCTCCTTGACGTATCTGTCTCTGTCTGAGGGAACATCGCAGTGGGACTGCATGTACAGGACAGGAGCCAGGCCCTCCCTCCTCCACTGATTCTTCTTCTCGAGGGACACGGCTACAGGTTGCAGCAAGTAGTCCAGAGACGGCAGCCACTGCAGAGTCAGAGGGTAGTCTGAGCCTCTGCGAAAAGTGGCCGTGTAGTTGAACAGCCGGATTCCAGGCCCATGGGAAAGGATGTAGTTATTCATGGGTGATTCCTCGTGGAACAGCGCCCAGGTCTGGTGACGGAGACGGGGGAGAGGCGCCTCATATGCCCGGAAGTCTGTCCCATAGAAAATGATGGATGCTGTCCGCTTGTACAACTGGACCTTTAAAGATCAAGCTCAGGTTGTTATGTGAATAACTTGACAGAATAATCATTATTAATGTGCGCATGCATCTTGCCTTTGTCTAACAAGCTTTGTGAGGTTAGACAGGTTAGACAGGCTACCTTGCGGTTGCTTGTGACCAGGCAGGAGGAAGTGGCACAGTCAATGCGCTCCGTGTCACCAGGAAAATGAGGGAAAAGCCCGGCGCTCCACCACAGGAGGATAGGCAGCTCCTTGTTGCTACGGAAGTCGTTGTTACCGGGGCCGCGGTATGAACCGATGGAGGCAAACTCCATGTCTGACAGTGCACTCTGGGGCTGGAAGGCTCCTCGGTCCCCTGCATCCAAGGGCTCCAGAGGTAGCTGAGCTTCAGGAAAAGAGGCAAAGGAGACCCAGACCCAGCACAGGAGGCCCAGCAGCCCCACACACATGCAAGGCACCAGCCTGCCCCCCGCTGCCATCTGCAAAGAAAACGGAATAAAATGCACATCTCTTAGACAAGTATTACTCAGATATAACTATATCAGAGAGGCATAGGACAGGCCAATTAACTACATCTCATCTGGATGACTGACAGGGACCCTCAAACAATGTTAGCATAAGCTTGATACCTTTTTTTATTTCTTAAGCCACTGATGACCGTAATGAACAAACTGATGTTAGTGGGGTATTGCACTCACAATGTAGTAACAAAACCATTGCTTTCTGTCACTGCATTTTCTTGTTTTCGCTAAAACATACTATTCATACTAAATCAGCAGTCCTGATCCAACCTGCATTTGTTGGATCAGGACTTGGATCAGTTGACATCCTCTGCAGCTGTGTGCCCCACTAATGGTTCAGGCAAACTCCCAGAACAAGGTGAGCAGAGCACTACGTCACACAGTTGACCTACTTTTGCAGCCTTGGTTAAGGCAAGGTGTCCGTGGGATTTTCTAAATACAGATGAACCATTATGTTAAACATACAACAGAAAAGTACTAAAACATATTAGATTCTGAACATTTTAGGCTATGTGACTTGGTTTGTTAAAGTGACAAATCAATGTTAAAATAACAGTCACTGTAATGTTACTGTCAAAAATGAATGTCAATATGGTGACTGGTAGTGTCAATGGCATAACCAATCACTAACACTAACTATCACTAACACTGTACATATTTAAAGATTAAAGTAAGCACAGTGGTAGGAAATGAAGTTAGGCTGATGTGATGATAAATGATATTACATAGGATAAGTTACATAATCTATGCCTTATGTACACTACAGAGTCAGGGCCCTCTTGAGGTTATGAAGCTGGAGAGCAGGAGGAGACGTGGAGGAGACAGTGAGAGATGGTAAGGGCAGTTTGGATGATGAGGGGACAAGAGAAGGAAGGACCACAGGGACGAGAGAGGGACAAATGGAAGAGCAAAGATAAACTCAGGCTACTGGAGAAGAAGCTGTAGACACCATGTTATGTGGAAGGCAACCAGCATGTTTGCATTATTATGTAATCTATACTTTATATTCACTTTTACTATACTGTGTATGCTTTTTACTTAGAAAGCTGATGCTGAATGAAGTTTTTTTTATTGGCATCAGATAGTGTTGTATCAAATACAGCTGTAAAGTTGACACAAAAGTTTGCATGCAGCTCATTTTCAGTAGATTTTGGACAGTGAGTACTGGGACTACAACAGGGCTGCGTGCATCAAGAGGTTGACTGCATTGTGGATGTAAGACTACAGCTGTGGCACAGGGTTGGGGTGGTGGGGCCCAAACTCTCAGGCTCGGCCCCTGCTGGCAAAGAATGTTACAGACCCATGGACTCGTTTATACATACAGTAACACACCTTTCAACTGATGGTTTTCATTTAGCTTCACACAACTTCCCAAGAAAATTTTAGCGTCATTTCACCAAAACAAACTATTTGTAGAGCTGCTACTGTATTTGAACACTGTCTATGCTGTGAAAGTCGATCCATAGCACTGTATGATTTTTCCATGTATTCTCCTTATTTTTTAAAAAAAAATTTAAGAACACGACTTACAAACGGACTGACCAAAACTGTGGATGCTCTATTTCACGTTATGTGCGGTGCTACAAAACAAGCTAAATTCATCTTCCTTCCCTGGACTGAGACACATTTATGCAAACACACACACACAGTGGAAATCCTTACGAGCCACCACACTGGTCCCAACAATGTTTTCCTTTTTAAAACTAGTCAAACTTTCACAGAATCGATGCAGCTAGTTATAACAAATTTTCATTATATAAAACTGAATTGATCAGTAACTTTCCCAAAGCCTGGGAAGCGTTCAAATGTACTGACTTTTTCGTGTTTTCCTGACTGTGTGATCCCTGCAGCTTGATAGCCATGACCAACCTCACAAATCACAGCTAGCGGTATGTTGTCCTGTCGGCACAGGCGGAGAGTTACACTGTTTCTTACCATTGTCCGTGTAACAAGCACATGAAGTTTGTCACAATTCCTCAATCCCAGGGACGAACAACCATAGCTTCCCGCAGAAGAAATATAACTTTGCCTGGGAGAGTAGTGCCAGCAGGATGCTCTCCGACGATAACAAACGGTAAAGGAGAGGAGAGCAGCTGAATCCTTCTTCTTCTTCTCCCTCTTCTTTCTGCAGCTTGTTTTCCTTCTTCTCCGTGCTCATCGGCGGACGGCAAATCAACCTAAAAGTGCATAGCGCCACCCTTTATATCGGCGTGTATTGTTGCAACGTCTCCATCAAAAATAAAATAAAATAAAATAAAATAAAATAAACAATATTTTCCACTTTAAAATAATTTTAACTGTTTATTATTATTTATTTTTTTAAGTTCGATTTATTTAGCCCCAACTTGCTGAGCTGGACCTTTCCCGTAAGCGTCAACGTTAAGCAGATGCCCTCACTATGAGAGCAGACTACAGAAATCGCCCTCTATTTAAAATGCAATTGCATCTCAAAGACATATTTTCTGTTGTTATGATCACATTAATAGTCTGACTTTAGGACCACGCGGCGTTGGCCTGCGCTGCGCGAACGTGCGGAGTTCCTCGGCGGGCACGCGCACGGCAGTCAATCTCAGATGCGGGGGAGCTGGGCAAGCCACGCAACACCAATAATTTGGTACAGGATGAGTAAAGAGAATTTATCATGCAATAACAGGAGTCGTTTCTTTATGTGTTGCTTTGCTCGGACGTGTGTTTTCGTCTGCTTAGAGCCAGTTTCTGTCTTGTTCTAGTCGCTTATTGACTAGTAAGTTGATCCGTGCGAGGCTAGCGGTTAGCCGGGATGTCAACAAGCAGCAGCAACACACTAGCAAGCGGACACACACACATACACACAGCCTGGCTAGCGACTTAGCTGGGCGGCTTGCTAAACCGCTACACAGTAGTTGTACTGGCTTGTTTATGAGGAGTAATTTTAGATCTTGTTGCTCGGTTAACTCAGTTTCTTCAAAGTTAAGCGCACACGCTCCGTGTTGACACAGTTTTGCCATGAAGCATCTGTCCATCAACACAGCAGTTTGATGAGGGCTGGCCAGACACGTTTGACAGCAAGCTGGTGCATGTTTCCTAATCAGCGCAGGCGCACTGGCTGTTACCCTGAGCCAGCTCGTGCTCCTGACTCACCCCTGTTGTCGGATGGGACTCCCACACCCTGTCTTATGGGTTTCATTGCACAAAACTAATGTCTGTTAGAATAGTGTGTGTGCATTAAGCTAAAATGGACTGACACTGCTGTTCAAGAATAACTCATGTCTAGAAAATCATAATGAGTCAGTATTCTCCAGAAAACAACAGCTGGGGCCAGCTAGAAGTGGCTTGCATACTTCAACCCAGAGCCATAACTTGCAAACCAGTGGACAGCTCAACAGAGAGCCGGGGCAGAGTTCTCGGTCATTCACCCCTAGCAGTGTGTCCCTGAAACTAGTCAAGCATTACTCATCTGATGTGGCATTTTTTCTGGTGGAAGTCAAGGTTTATTCGCAGTTGAAGACAGACACGGCAAGGGTAGCCTTTTCGCTCTGAATTTTATCTACTCTGAATCATCAGCTAAATCAAGCCCACACGCCGGTCTGGGAGCTTTGTTTTGTTTTGTTTTGTTTTGTTTTTTTTCCAAAGTTAGTATCCTCCAGTTTCAATTGGGTAATAGATACAAATGTGACTTAGGTTTTCACTGAGTTGTCATTGTCATGTTGGTAATATTGTCTTTTTGTGCTTTGTTCATCAAGGTTAAATTGACCCTGGTCTGCCACCTGGCGTGGAGGCCTGGTCCTGGTGGCCTGCCGTAACCCAGTGAGGAAGCCTGGCTGGGTGGGAGGAAGCGTGATGAGTGGGAAGAGCCTGCTGCTGAAGGTGATCCTGCTGGGGGATGGCGGAGTGGGCAAGTCCTCCCTGATGAACCGCTACGTTACAGACCGCTTCGACTCCCAGTCCTTCCACACCATTGGCGTGGAGTTCCTCAACCGGGACCTGGAGGTGGACGGGCGCCTGGTCACCCTTCAGATCTGGGACACCGCCGGCCAGGAGCGCTTCAAATCCCTGCGCACGCCCTTCTACCGTGGCGCGGACTGCTGCCTCCTCACCTTCGCTGTGGACGACCTGCAGAGCTTCCAGAACCTGGGCTGCTGGAAGAAGGAGTTCATGTACTACTCGGACATTAAAGACCCTGAACGGTTCCCTTTCGTGGTGCTGGGAAATAAGGTGGACAAGGAGCAAAGGGAGGTGGGGGAGGATGAGGCGCGGGCCTGGTGTGAGGAGAACGGCTGCTGCCCCTACTTTGAGACCAGTGCTAAGGATGACACTAATGTCACGGCTGCGTTCGAGGCGGCTGTCAGGGAGGTTCTTGCTGCCGAGGACCAGATCGACCATGCCCTGTTGAGCAGCACAATCGATCTCCATGGCAACCGCAAAACCTCCCGCTCCTCTTGCTGCTGATTGGTTTGATGTGAATCCATCCCTGTTTAATGTCTCTGGCTCAGACTTGCCTGTAGCAGTTTTGAGAGCCAGTGAGGTTTTGTCTATGGTACTTGTAGGTACAAGCTACTGAGTACAGTATCCCTAAAGATGATGTGGATAAGATACAGCTGCTGTAATGAGTGCTGTGTCACAGGTTCAGCTGGAATTCAAATGGTTGGCCGATGGCTCCAACCAAGGTACGTTGTAATAGGCACACTCAGTATTTATAGTCATCTGCTTTCAGCAGTGTTGCACAAGAAAAGATCCCTTTATCCCTTTCACCCAGCTTAAGCCTTGTTTTTGCCTGTGCAGGGTTTTTTATTTTTAATATTATTATTATTATTATTATTATTATTATTATTATTATTATTATTATTATTATTATTATTC
>OMLB01034444.1:14089-38397 GCA_900302555.1 Myripristis jacobus | reverse complement strand
GGGGTTGGGGGGACAGAGTAAAAGAGAGAGAGAGAGGCTGCTTTTGTGACTGCAGAGACAACAGGCTTTGTCCCGCAGCATCATGGGGGTACAAGGGCCACCAATGTCAAGCAAACAAAGGCCAGAGGCACCTCAATGCCTGACACAGATACACACTACACGCACATATTCACACACAAATGTACACACTGATGCGCTCACACTTCCTTATGGGGAGCCACAAGAACGTGGAAGTGACAATAGGAAGCTGTCTACAGTGGAAGTGGGAGAAAACAAATTTATAAACAAACAATGCAATTGTGTACATGCGTGCCATTATTTGCATGATGCGCGCACGCACGCACACACACACACACACACACACACAAAATGGTAGTAGACAGACTGTGGTTGGTACCATTACAGTAAGCACAGATGGTGGGAGGGGCAAGTAGATAGCTCTTTAATTGGACACATGTACTTGTTGGCTGTGTGTGTATGTGTGTGCATGTGTGTGTATGTGTGAGACACAAAGAGACACCAACTGTGCGATCAGTCTGTCATCCAGATTGCATAATAATACTACAGCATGGAAGAGGCAGTTGAAATGGAGATAGTCAACATAAAAACGTTAGAAAACTGACAGATTACCTCCATTCAATCCCATCACACTGGGAGAGAAGTTAGATGGAAGTTGTTCAATTCTCTGTAAGCACTACTACACTTTTGACCATCAAGAAGTACAAGCAACCTAATTTTAGGCACATTATCTGGAACACACAAAATGATCTGACTACTTATTACTCTATGAGATCCACCCAATGCCAAGTAAGTCCAATTAATGACATCTGCAGCCAAAAAAACAGGTGCAGCACTTACTCTGGACCAAAGCAGACTGGAGTCTCTCGATTGTGACTCAAATGAAAATATAGGCTTAGTTTTCAACAGAAATGCACAGCTGAAGCGAAGTTCGCTCCTTTGAAATTGAGAAAGATTGCGGCTGAAAGCAAATGCGACAAGGCTCCTCTGAAAGTAGCCCTGCCATCTCAAGCATGAAATAAATCTCATAATATCAGTGGAGCATCAGCCGGTGAGTAGCCGTCCTCTAAACTGGGGAGGAGGAAAAAAAAACTTGCAAACTTTTGATGCCCTCTTATACACCCGCTCGTATCATGGTGCAATCGCATAAAACAGAAAAGCAGACTTGATAGTGTGAAGTAAAGGAAAGACAATTAAAAGTAAGTGTCGTTTGGCTGCGTTTTCTTACCCATGTCTGGACGGATGCGTTCAGGACTTGTTGGCTACTGCTGCTTGCACTGCAGCTGCTCCACTGATAATATGCGCAACTTGTCTTCGTCCCCCGTATATCAATCTCAACTCGCTTTCTGTTCCCTCAACAATGGACAGACCCGCTGATGACTGCAAGTCCAATCTTAAAGAAACAATGTCGCTTTTCAATGAACTGCGGGCCCGGGTTCAAGGCGGAGAATAATGAGGAGGTCAAGGTTTCTTGAGCTTGCAGAAATTTACTTAGTTCATTGTTGGTGCGCAGCAGCAGCAGCAGCCTGCCGCAGCAGCAGTCATTTGCATAGGAGAACGCTGGCATACGAGAAAAAATCTTTTATTTTCAGCTACCTCTGCTGCGAGTTGATCATTTCAACCCCCTGCAGGGCATACAGTCCATGGTTTGCCAAGGCCTTTTGTTTTTAACAGCTACCCTGGAGTGGCAACATTGTCAGCGTGATAAATAAAACGGAATGAGAAACAGGCCGTGGATCATGCAGATGAGACGCCGTGTGCCCATGAACAGCGAAGCTGATGTGTCTGTGGTTAGAAAACATGAAGAGGATACAAGGGCCCCTGCACAGGAGTCAGGTGATGCTCTCCGGTGAGGAAATGATGTGCATGCCATCTGTTATTGATCGCCTGAAATATCCTCTCATGTATTAGGTGTAATATTGACAAATGAGGTACAGTAATTTTATTAGCACTATTAAAATGAGCTTCTTTGAGAGAAAAGGTCTAATTGAGATTTTTAATTTCATTTTTCTGAAATCTTAAACTAACCCCATTTATCACTGAAATAATCAATCCGGGATTTGGCTCAGTGCTTATTTCTCTGTCAGCATGAACTCATGCAACCTCATACCCTCATATCAAATCTGATGCTTCACAAAAAAGGGGAAAAAAAGTGATCAAAATGATGTCATGTAGCTATTCATATATATTGACCAGAGCAGCATGCATGGGAATCAGAGCCAGCAGATTTAACACTGACGGCCTGTTAGTTGAGTGACTGTCCTCTGATTCATCTCCGCCCTCTGGCCAAATACCAGAAATAATTAAAGAGGTAGAACTGGTTCACTGGATGTCCAGTAGATGGCAGACTGTCTCCTGTCGAGGCATGTTGGGCTGGAAGAGTCTTACTTCAATCTGCTATGTATCCCAAAACACTATAGGTTTCTTTTAGAGAAAGGGAACTGAATTGTGCCATTCAGTGCCTCTGAAGTGTGGAGGATTCAGTGTGGGAAAAAATGTGAGACACTTTATTAACCAAGGACATATCTGTCTTTTTTAATAACCACAGACCTGCTCTGTTTTTAATAGATTTAATAGTTTTTAATAGAATAGACTCTGCATGCTTAATTTCATGCTGCAACAATATAAGCCTTGTTTTCATATGTTGGATATCTTTGTAATTGGACTCCTCATTTTTTTTCCATTAGTTTAGTAAACCTTACAATACAGGACAGATAGATAATCCATCTGATTTTCTGGGCAGCTATCTCAGATGATCAGTGGGGCACCTCATGTTCACCAGTGTTAGGAAGCATTAACCAGCTTGTTGTACATGCTGGTTCAAAGGCATGGAGATTCAGGTTTTCTTTTTTGCTCCCGCTTTACAAGGTGGATTTGACAAATAACTTTCTATTGTTTGTAATACCGTACACACATGCCGTTGTGTAACATGTTTGTATCTTCTTGCATTTGTAAGAACAAAGAAAAAGGAGAATATCAACCTTACTTCACATAGAGCAAAGCATGTACTTCGCCTTTGACACCTGATACAAAATGAAACATCTGCTTTGCCATTAGCGATTGGGGTGCTGCCAGAAGTGCAACATGCTTCAAAGTTTCACCTCATAGAGAGCAGTGCAGCAACAGTCTTCCCCTCTACGTGATTTCATGTTGATTTGCTTTTTAATGCATCACTTAACCCGGTTTGATATCTTATTTGTTTCTCAGCAAACAACTGTACACGGAGGGAGTTAAACAAAGAGCAACCGCTTTTAGTAAGGATTTCTTTGAACACAGTGTGATTTCAGTCCAAACATCTGTCATCAAAGCAGCAAGCCTGTTGGGTTACTAGGTACAGTGCGGCAGCTTTTTTGCCTTTGGGTGAGATCCAACACCGTGTGGGTGAGAAGAGGTGCTACAAGGTAACAAGAGTGAGGCCGTGACTTGAGATGGTGGTGTGCCTTCCCTCTGCCGCCTCTCACCTGTCCCCACAACCCCTCTCCCCTCCGGTGGCCTTCTCTCCCTCCCAAGGAGCAGCCTTGGGATACTTTCATCACCTCCCCACCAGAGGAACATTAAACCCTTTTGTGTCTAAATACCTTAGACTCCCCATCACTCAAAGTGGGAAATCTGAGAAAGGCCCAATCAAATTAGCAAACCATTACCTCAGTCTTCAGCCCTGCAGATTAGTGTTTCTTCTTGTGGCAGGGGTCATGGAGAGTAATTCCTCCAGTAAAGACGACTGTTACTGCTCTTTCAGCAGTGTCCTGCAGTAATATGATTTCATCTATGAAGGCCAATCTTGCACATCACAGTATCAAAATATTTTGTTTTACTGTTCCCATGATACCAGGATGTAACTCTAAAGTCTTCAGGATGCAGGTAACGTCTAACACTTGACTCATAAGACTTTGTTTCCTTGTTACTTAGAAGAAGGTTTATCAACAGATCAACGTTTTTTTCATTCCATTTTTCATTTTATGGATTACCAAGATAACTGCTGATAAACCTGTGATTGCACTGTGTATCAGAATAATTCAAAGAATTCAGGCATGGAAATACATGAAGCCTTACACAAATATTGAAAATGTATTTAATTCACAGGCTGCTTTCATACTTGACACTGTACAAACAAGGATTACATAGTGTTTGCTTTAGTCTGTTACTCATCAGAGTAACTCATTCTCCTCAGTCTGTCCCGTCTTGTTCTGTCGTGGACTTCTTTTCCTCTGTTTCAGGTAAAAAACAGCTGTCGCCACAAATAGACAGATGGAAGTCAGCATCATACCCAGACCTACGAAGAATATCAGCTGAGCAGATCCGGTAGTTCTCTCCTCCATATCACAGATGGGTGCCTCCGCGGGGGTCGGTGCCAACCTGTAAGGCAGAGACCTGGGCACGCTGTCCAGGTGGCAAGGCTCCATGGTCTCATTGACCAATAGATTAACCCAAACAGTGGTGTGGAGCGGAGCTGGTTTCCCACCATCACTGACAACAATGAACAGGTGATGCATTCCCAGGTCCGTCCCTAGCAGACGCTGAGCTAATGTGATATTCCCTGACCTTGAGTCCAACCGGAAGGGGCTGCTGTGGTGGGCTGGCTCTCGTGCCGCAATGGTGTACGTAATCTCCGAATTTAGTCCCGAGTCCTCATCAATGGCATAGATTTTCGTTACCATGGTACCTGCCACAGTTGCTGGAGAGACTGTCAGGCAGGACAGGTTGCTGTTGGGAAGGATCACTTTTGGCTGGTTATCATTGATGTCCTCCACAAAGATAGTTACTCTGGCAGTGGAGGTCAAAGCAAAGGGACGCCCATGATCGCTGGCCAGCAGGTGTAGTTCATAGCGGTCCTCTGTCTCTCGGTCCAAGTTGGTGGTGCAACGCAGTGTCCCCTGGGCGTTGTCCACAACAAATGGTCCACTGCTATTTACAACGCGAACCTCTGTGTTTCCATTCTCCCCTTCGTCTAGGTCTGTCACCCCCACCTTACCCACCTGTGCAAGCAGTGCTACATTCTCGGGGATGAAAAAGATGAAGTGTGGGCTTAGGAAAAGTGGTGCATTATCATTCTGGTCCAGAATGTGAATGGATACTGTGGCCACTGACTCCAAGGGAGGGGAGCCGCTATCTCTCGCCAGCACAGTGAGTGTGTACACATCCTGCTGTTCCCTATCCAGTGAGACTGACACAGACAGTTGGCCTGTCACATGGTCCATTTTAAACTTGGAGGATGTATGTTTCCCCAGCCTATATGTGACCTTCCCATTACGCCCACTGTCTGCATCTGAAGCCCTGACCGTCAGCAGTGAGACACCTGGCATGTTGTTCTCTTCTACCTCTAGCTGGTAGTGAGACTGGAGGAAATGCGGGGCATTATCATTGACATCCACCACTAGCACCCTGATCTCTTGCCTAGAGCGTGTGCTCACAAATCCTTCAGCTGATGGCCTGTGTGCCACTACAGAAATATGATATTCATTTTTCATCTCATAGTCTAAGGGCTTTGATGTTGAAAGAAGATACTTGCCATTCTGTGGGCTTAATATGAAAGGCACTTCTCCCTCAATGGTAAGAGATGTGTGTTTAAAGCTGTTGTCCCCCCCAACCTCTAAAACAGCTAAGACAGTGGGGGGCTGGTTCTCTGGTAACACCATAGTCTGGTTTTGATGCTCTGCTATGAACCCGATCTTTATCGCTGGCACTTGGCTTGCCGTGGGGAGCACAGATATGGTTACCTGAGTGTCTGCTGGGGGGCAGTGATGGCTGCTAGCTAACACTTTCAACACCAGCTCCTCGGAACTGTCACTCCGGAGGTCTTGTGTAAGTGTGATGTGCCCAGTGTGGCTGTCCAGGCTAAAGAGCTGCTTGGCCCGCTCAGAGACCTTGGGACTGAGTGAGTAAACGATGGCAGCGTTGGGGCCTAAATCTGGGTCTATTGCTCTGACCTGAGTCACCACTGTGTCTTTGGGGGAATCCCCAGGGATGGTGACTCTGTGATGGCTGTCAGGGCTAAAGTTCGGACAGTTGTCATTAACATCAGTCACCTTGACAATCAGAGTCACTGTAGCACTTAAAGGTTCTGGGCCACAATCAGTGGCCACCAGTGCCATCTGATACTCATCCTGAGTCTCTCTGTCTAGAGTCCTTTCCACAACCAACATAATGACAGGACCCTCTTCCACTGTTAAACTGAAAACCTCATCAGAACCATCTAGGTGGTACAGTAACTCTCCGTTACGGCCAACATCCCTGTCCTGGGCCTGGTCATCCAAAAGGAAACTGGTCCCTACAGTCACATCCTCAGGCACACTCAGGCGAATATCACTGTTTTCAAAATGAGGTGTATTGTCATTGATGTCCTCTATGATCACAAGAAACTGTATAAGGTCTCCTGAGGGCCCCACAATGGCATTGTGTGGGATAATGCATCCCTCAGCTTTTGTCTCCTCAGGGCAGAGGGCCTCGCGATCCATCTTTTGCTCGGTGGTGTAGAAATCCCCTGTATTTTTGTCCATCCACAGGTAGTCCTGAATCAGGAGCTGGTATGGAGGAGAAAAATGTTTACTAAGTGACCCGACCAGAATGCCGGCCTCCTGCTCCTCGGGAATGGAAAACTGGACAGAACCACATGTGATCTGCCTGAGGTGGACTATAATCAGCAGATTCTAATGGGAGGAAAACAAGGAGTGAGCATTAACTTGAAATAATGTGCATTAGCATTAATGTATTGGCTATGATTAGACTCCTTTTGATTTTTTTTTTTTTTTGTGTTAAACTTGAACCTGACCCAGAATAGAAATTTCCCCAAATAGTAATAAGGTTTAAACGCCTCAGTGAGCTCTTTTAAAAGCAGCGACCATTGTGTAGAGAAAGTAATGTGATGCCTCTCACTTCCATGAGCCAATTACACTAACCCACAGCACTTAACAAAAAGCAAAACAAGTAGCCGGTTTTATAAAAGGAGTATTCACATTTGCACATATTTCTACATGTTTCCAAGTATTCTCCTCTTTTTTTTTTTTCACGACCATTAAAAGAAGCTGAATGGCTATCATTTTAATACACTCCATGGCATAAAACAGCATTGTAACTCAATAACTCAAGGACTTTCCAGTGCTACCCCAGACACTCTATCACACACTCATTAAATATGAACTTAATAAAATTGAACAAAGAAAAACAGTTTCACTTTTTTCCACCATCTAGCACGTGGCAATGATTTATTTATTTATTTATTTATTTTTTAAGACCAGATAATCCTTGAATTGTTTTTGATTCACTGACCTGCAGTAGTCCAGTCCAGTTCATATTATCAAGAGTCCCATGGCCCATAGCCGTCACACATGTTACCCAGGTTCCCCACCAGCGACTGAAAGCTGAACACAGCGGCAGGATCTTATACCTGTACCTGTACCAAAGAAAGTAGAATTCATTACATGCCCCTCCTACAACGCTTAACCGTGCATGGCAGCCTGACGAATTGGAGCAAGTCAGTTCAACAGGTTTTCTTGCATGAGATTAGAACTTTAGTGCTTTGAAGCAAATAATGTAAACATCGGGCTTATTGACGATGTTTGGCAGGGATTTGCGTGCCGACAGACAAGAAGATGACTAATCAGTCACCGAAACTTTTAATTGCTTTTGAGCGCTGGTGTTTTTCTTGGTATTTCCTACTGTCGTTGCATAAGAGTTGCTGTATTTGTAGACATGACTGCAGTGTCTACAAACACTGCTGGCCACTGTTAACCAAATTTTCATAAGCATTAGAGGTGATATAATCATTCTAAAGAAAATGACTCATATCTGCTAATTCCTTCATTTGCCATATCTAATAGTCTTTTTGTATTCATATAGGGACATATACTACAGATTATAAATGTATATTACCTGCTAATATTGTTTCCGTATAGGGTGACGTGCATGACAAATCCACCTCCACCTGGTGTACCTCGTTCTTTCCTGCGATGCCCTCCAGCGCAGACCGAGAGGCCGGCCGCTCTGGAGCGACCTCTGTCGCCGTCATAGGGAACTACATCGTATCGTCACTGGCAGCACAAGGATGATACTTTAGTTCAGACAAAGATGGAGTGAGCGCTAACATGATTTATTCTAGTAATAATGCTGTTTGTTAAATTACATTTTACTCCACTGAGTGGCGGGAAGTAAAAATAAACTGCTCATGAAAAAAAATATCGCTTCCAGCCCTTTTATTGAATTATTATTATTATTATTATTATTATTATTATTATTATTATTATCATCATCATCATCATCATCATCATCATTTTATTATCATCATCATCTTATATTGTGACTTCTTCTTGAAAGTGAATATGAATTGGATTTGACTTTGTCATTATGATCAGAGAGTACCCCACAGTCAACACTCATCATGATGATGAAGAATGGTGAGTGGCCACGAATGATGAGTGTTTACTCTAAGTTCAACCTATGTCTGAGAGGAAAGGTCTAAAAGAACGCTAATGGATGTGATAAATCTCTGATGATCAATTTTGGTTTAGTTCAACTGAGATTATAATAGGAACCATGTCTAGATTGTTGCCTATGCTTTCTCGTTCTTTCTGTCCTTCTTTCTGTCTTTCTTACTTTTGAAAATCTGGAAAAAAGCCTATAAATAGCGGCCTCGGTTGCATAATGCTCTATTTCTGGCTTTCTGTCCCATTACGTTTTGCTGTGCTAATAGTTTTCCTTTTACCTACTGTAACTTTCCGCCCACTTCCCCGGCGCCGCTGAAGCGCAGAGGCCGCTCTGGGCGCTGATTGGCTGGTGCGGTCCGCTAGCTGAGCGGGCGTGGAGGGATTTTAGAATAAACCCAGAGCCCCGCTTGTCACTTTTAAAGTCTCTCTGCATTCAGGCACACTGCAAGCTCTGTGTTTTATCCCAACCCTCAGCAATGTCGGCAGAGAGCACTACAGGTGAGTCTGAGCTCTACTTCAGCCATTAGTTTTGTACAGTGATGTTGTGGTAGATAATAAGATGGCAATCAAACTATCACATCCTGACATCATGGCGGAAAACACCGCAAATATGAACTAAGCTATTAAATTTTCCAAAAGTCTTACTTTAGTATATTTATTTCTCTCTGCCATACATACAGTATCTTAACATCAGTTTGATACTACACGAAATTCATTTCCAACGTTTAGCACAACTTCTCACATTATTTTACTGTATGCTGTAACCTAACGTTGCATTTCCTGTCATTTGGTATATGCTGCGTTTACGGAACATAGGCTACTCATTCCTTTAGGTTTCATATTTTTCCACGCTGTTGTAATGCGGCGCACCACGTTTTAGTGCTGACATTTTCAGTTGTGTATGTGCACAGAAACATGATTTTGCCATCATTTTTTGTCTATTTTTCTTACTGTTTGCTACTCCAAGGATGTAATTTCCCAAGGGCATAATGAAACTCTCATCTTATTTATGCCTAATAAGGGGATAAACTGTAATAATAAAAAGAAAAGGTGGTTATGCAGAGTTCACATGGGTTTACCCTCCACTGCATCACAGGTTTTATGATGGTGCATTAAACTTAAAGAAAACCCTGAAATGTTGCTTTACTGCAGCCCAAAACACGGAATTTAGAACAATGGCTGAATTTACAGGGCATTATTTGTATCACTTTAGCCTATAGTCAGGAAGTTTTACAGGCTATTAGTTTTTTCTCTCCCAGGCATTTGTTCTGTAGCGCACTGACATACACTTCCGCTATAGGCTTCATTTTATTTAGTTTTGTACTCATCACCCAGGGGATTAATATCTGTTTTATAGGTCATCTCAGAAAAAACACACTGGGATAGCCTACTCTTATATTATTTGTGTTTGTGTGTCTGTGTGTATTTCTGATTTCTATAATACCATAGAAAAATGTTATTTTGTCTTTTGAAGTGATTTCTCTCAAAGCACTGTCACGTGTTCCCCAGACTTGGACCTTGAACTAGGCGAACTGCTGCAGGAGTTCCAGTGTGTGGTGGAGGAGCTGAAGGCCCCGTCCCAGAGCCAACCCCATGCCGACCAGCAGGTCCTGGACCAGGCCAAAAGTCGCAGTGGGCAGGGGGACGACAGTGGAGTCGAGGACTCTGATTACAGTGAGTAACAAAACCATCACTATAGCACAATTACTCCTATTGTGTAGCCCTCATTATGATGAAGAAAAGCATTTGCTTGCTCTACAAAGAGGAGAGGGGAGAAGACATTGTTTTGTGCATCTGTTGCCGGCGAGTGAGACTGTATGAGTCCCTACGGGTGGTGATGGAGCCCCCCCGTAGCAGCCCACACAACTGCAGCTTGACACCTTTCATACAAGAGGACACGTCCCTAGACAGATTTAATAAAATGGCTATTAGCTCCTAACAATAACTGTGGCACTTGAATTAACAGGAGTCTACAAGCTATCTCCACTAATTGTTTTATTTTTTCTTAGTGCTCTTTTATGTTTATATATATTTATGTGATAGAAGAAGCAAAGTGTTTTGCTGCTGCCATGTGCAGTCATTATTAGGACAAGTCGGCCCCCACCCTCCACCCGAGAAGTCCAGTTTAGAAAACTCAATCTGCATAGTCAGTAACAGTACATACACCAGGCATTTACCTCCATTTTTATTGCATATTGCTATCTATGATTATGTGCAGCTCCTGGAGTGTGTTAGATTGCTGTTGTTGTTGTTGTTGATCATTTCCATGGTCTGGCCTCAGTTTTTCTCTGTGTTCTTTCACTTCCCTCGCTCTCTCTTCCCCCAGGCAGCGAGGCTTCTTTTGGAAACAGTTTGAACACCAGCGAGGAGGAGCTTCACACAGCAGGCATAATGCTGGCACCGAAAGGTACTAGAGGCTTCCATGAGCCTATCTTCATGCAGATAGCCCTCGCTCTTACAGTGATTGCTATCACTATTACTCTGATCACTATCGTAGTCACACAAAACCCCCGTACATTAACATGGGAGCTCTTTTGTTTTTACACAACAAAGCCAGGCTGCTGTGACTGGGGTGTCTCTGCTCCCCCCATTGTGCCCCCCTCCCTTGGTCCCCTGCAGGGCCTATTTATGCTCTTATGCAGGTTTGCAAGTAGCTCAGGTGTATGTGCATGAATGAATGATTGCTGTTGTATCGTGGGAAAATGTTCAATATCCATAGCTGAAAACATAGGAAGGCGAGGAGCATGTGTCAGTCACTGTGTTTCTGTTAATACAGTATACCCAAAGACAGTTACAACAGAGATCCCAGTGGGTTCAATGGGGTTTTTGTCAAACTTCGGGGATTTATGCAGCCTAAGATGAGTTTTATCACAGTTTGTAGAAAAGAGGCTGTTTTTCCAGGCCAAAAAGAATTTCAGTCCATATGTAATTCTGGGAGTTAGATTAGCTTTCAGCTTTCAGTCCAAAGGAAATACCACTTCACTGAGCTGCATTTCTCCACAAAAATGTTCCACTGCTCTTCTCTTTTTTTCTCAAATCCCCTTTCTTTCTATCCTCTTTCTTCAGCCAAACTGGGAGACACAAGGGAACTTCAGAATTTTATCGACAGCTTGGACCGGGAACTTGCTGGTGCGTATTTAAGAGAATTACACCCGCTATCAGTCAATCTTCTCCTCATTTCTTTATCACTTAAGCCGACAAGCCACAAGGCTACAGTCAGTAATAGTGTCTGAAATGCTGACAAAGCATATGTTTGTTACACATTGAGATACATAAGTCACGCAGTAGCCACCATGTTTGTGTCCTGTAGTATCCCCCTTTATCTCTGAGCACCTCTTGTGTGTAAATGCCATGTCTGGGGACTCAGGTGGACTATCTGCAAGCCCTTCAGTGATAATAGCACACTAGAGTACATGAGCACCATGTTCCCGCTATCAGGGTTAAGGCAGTGGTGTTTCAGAGGCCTGTGCACACATGCATAGCCAAACACACACAGACACACACACACAAACACAAACCATGCATCCGGCGCTATCAGTGCGCTTGACGCGCAGAGAAGTGCTGTTCCGCATGAATCATAACTCCCCCGGCATCTTCACAAGGTTTCTGCACACTAATGAACGTGTGTGTGAGTGTGGGTGTGTGTGTGTGTGTTCATATGCATTTGTGGCTCTTCTCTTATTCTGGCTACTAAGCGTTTGGAGTTTTCTCTCTCTGACAGAGATGTGAACAGAGAGAGAGCCACGTGGAGGGGGAGAACAGGCCAGGGGCGACGTGGCTGGCTACTGCCGAGCAGACAGGCAGATCTAAACCAGAGCAGATCTGAGGGAGCAAACGCTCCCTCGGCTGCTCCAGGGGAAAAGGTTAACATCAGGAATTAAAAGGGCATTCTGTTCCAAAACACAAGAACACCATCGGACCCGTGGCAACACCGCATCCACTCAGCAAGACAACGTCCCTGCAGCATCAAGTCCAGGATGTGTGACATATTCAGAGAGAAGACGGAGCTTCCATCTGTCAGGGAGCATGAGACGGGGCCGTCTAGGGAATAGAGGGCCTGTTTTTGCCGTATTTGAAATTCGCTTACGTATAATGCCAATGAAGGGCCTTAAGTCCTGACTGACATATTTTGTCTCATTCGCAATAAGATTTAAACAAATTCCACATGATTGATTGTAATGTGTGACATCAATTGCCTTTTATACTCTGGAGTCACTCAATGTACAGATGTGAATATTCTTGTTTGATATTGTAAAGTTTTGTACAGTTTTAGACATCTAGATCTGAAGAAGTCACATATCAATAAAACTATTTCTTGATTGTGTTTGGTGCCATATTTGATTTTTTTTTTCTTGATTATCCTTTTAAATACACCACAAAAAATGAATGTGGTTCCAGATTAATTTCAGTCAAGGACCACTGGCTTTGCTGATGACATCTGACTGTCTTCTAGAGAGCACGGTTTTGAGTATCTTAGGTTTTTCTAGCTGCGGACAAATGATATTCAATGAGCCTACACCTTCCCCATCCACAAAATCAGGTAGTGCTAGTGTCATAACACATCTCTGGACGAGTCATCCTTTCCCCTTTGTTAGTAGCTTTGCTTCCTGTCTGCCACTTCTGATTTTGCAGTGAGTTTCACTTCTACCACCAGATCAGGAAACCCACAAATATAGCTCAGACAGTGGCTGAGGACAGCTTAAGTCGGGAAGTGCGTCATTTGTGCTGATAGTATAACAATGCTCATTTAGTCTTTGTTTTGTGATTCTTGTCAGGGGCTTTGAATCTGCTATACATTTATTACCACAAATCCTGGCTTTGAACGGAGGAAGGAAAGTCTTGTTTGTCTTTGTCTGAGTCGCCCATAAAAGACCATCTTTAGGAGCTTGCCAACTCTTGTCTTTTGCTGTCTTTTGCCAAATGTTTATCTTTTGCTGTCATTTCATCACAGCATCAGGTCTAGTGGATGTCACGTTTACGTCTACGAGTATCTCCTCACTGTTGTCAAAGCAACGCGGCTTAGAGGAACAGACGAGGCTGGGCTTGGATGTTGTGTGATCTTTAGTTGTGTCTTGCGATTTTACATTGACTGACATCAGCAAAAATAATCCGAGTGATGTATGCAAAACAATTTTTTTTTCTGTTGCTAAGGAAGACAGTGTAAATACGAGAGTTGAGGTAAGGATGAAACTGAATGAAGAAGTAACCAATAGCCGATTGTCACACCGTCTTAGTTACACAGCTTACTGGAATCACACAGAATCACAAGCACAGCATCCTCTGGTCAGGCGACTCAGATGTTTTCAGAGTGTCGGTGGTGAAAGCTTTGAGGATGACAGCCTGTGAAATGTTTCTGTCTTGGCACAAAGTCACTTGGGGTTGGTGGTTTACTGAACTGTCATCGTTTTCCCCTCGATATCCCACAGCAGCGGCTTGATATAACCCATCTTCCATACCGCTGGCCGTGATGGCGCATGATGGGAAAAATTGTTTGCATAAAAGTTGGAGCAGCAGCACTGGCCGGAGGAAAGGAAGGCCGAACATTTAACACACTCTTCCTTGTCTGTTTATGTCTTATTAAAAGACACTTTGTTCATGGAGTTCACTTCCCCTCTGAGCTCTGGCCAACCATTTAACCCCTCTGACCGGGACGGGACTTGGCACTGGTCTCGGGAGAGAGGGGAAGTGGGACGGGGAGGGGAAGGCGGGTGACAGGGCGGCTAGGGGACAAGGGTAATGCTCTAGGGACGGCGAGAAAGATGAGGTGAGAGCTAATTAACTTAAGACTTCCAGATGTACTGTAAAACAGAGAAGAACGATGAAAGCAGGGAGTGACAAAAAGAGAAAGCGAGAGTGCTCAGACAATAGGGAGCTGTGCAGGGGTGGTATAGGGTAACGTCCTCCTGCGTTGTCTGTTCCACTTAGAGAAAGAAGAGGATGACTGATTGAGGCCACAGCTGTTCAGGAATGTAACAAACAAAAAGTTTGCTCCGACACAAGGAAACTTCCCTCGGTTTCACAAACGAAGGGCACATCCTGTTTTGAGAGGAGATGCGAGGAGACTGAAGGGGAAGAGCTGCGGTAATGCAGGAAACGCGACGGTCAAGTGCAGACGAGGCTGAAAGGCATTTGCTTGGAACGCCAACCCCTTTGCAGTTTTCCCAGGGTGCTTTTCTGTTGTATATTTCAGATGTGTCGCTCCGTATCAGGGCCTGACACAGTTAACACACACCTCTGATTCACATTGTCATTTCATTGTAGTAGAAAAAAACCCACTGGTAGCTAATTACGCTGTATCATTATCATCATCTGTAGATGAATTGCTTTTCATTGGGACCTGATATATCAGTTTGTCATGTGGGACAACCTCCATATTGTTTATCTGTTAATTACTTTAGGACTTGCATTTGATTGGCAGCACATGAAAGTGAGGGGCCAATATGTCAGCCTATTTGCCTTGTTTACTGAGATGTAGACGCAGAAAATGATGGATGAGTCAAGTTCATTAGCTGGCAAATTGAAATGAATTTATATTATCAAGAGACAGGAGAATGGTCTTAAGAGATGAAGACATAATAAAGATCATGTTATGCCCCTTACAGCTCTCACCTATAGGCTCTGGTGTCTTGGTAATAAATGTCAAATAGACTTAATATCTTTACACGCAGTGCTGGCTTGTTTTTAGCTAGTTAGCAACCTAATGAAGATGTAATTGGCTATAGCAGAAAGGAGACACTTGTTATTATCAGACAATGAGTAAATGAACCAGGGATACGGCCTGTGCATCGAGGCTATCATGGCCAAGACGAGCACAGTATGCAGAGCACGCAACGCACTGTCATCTGCCTGATGAGAGAGCGTAGCAATGTCTCTCCCCGGAGAGCTCCCCAAATGGTCTAGGCTAACAACACTCTCCCAAGGAATTAGCTGGTCCAACCACCCCACACCCCCCCCCCAGTGCACTGAATTGTCAGATCCTGACTGGGTCTTACATAACCGAGCCCAGTCCCGGAGCCAGGATCAAGGATTCAGATCACTGCTTTGTTATTGCTGCAGAACTCACAGCTCACAAAGGCCTGGATGAGGGGACCTGAACCATAAAAGGATTTGGCGGGGTGCTGTGAAATAGTATCTCTCACATGACATCATTTCAAAGTCACAGGCGCTACTCGGGCAGTCATTCATCAGTGCCGTACAGCTGTTTTTCAATTAAACTCATAAGGTGACCCAACAGGACAGTAATCAGTGCTCTGACATCAGCAGCAACAGCTCATTTACCGTTCCTGTTTCAAGTAACCGCGAAGTGAGACAAACGCAACTTCCCCATTTATCAGGAAAAACATCACTCTCTTATTTTAAATCTGTCAGCACAATGGAAACATTTGAATGGCCCTTTTGTATGGCACCACGTAAACCAGAGCCTCCACCTGTAGCCATGCCATTTCCTGTTTAGCTCCCTCTCTCCCCAGACCTCATTGTATGGAACAGGAAACCAGTGGAATTCCTCTCGGTGATGTTCAGTCCCAAAAAATGTGACTCACGCAGCCTTCCCTGGACTTCAAATGAGCCATTACATCACTGCTGACTGGGGATTTCTCGCTGCCACTTCATCCATCCTCTTTCAAGTCAGTCTCGCAGCTTCCTTGAAGTCATTGCTGAGACGCAAACAAATAACATAAAATGTGTCAAAGGGCCTGCTTCGCTATAAAATCCAGTGATATCTGATTTAACTTTTAATTAGCACTTGTGAGCAAACGGGAGAAAGACAAGCTATAAAAAGATGTGCATCAAGCTCTGAAAGCATCATGAATGTGACAGACCAACAATATAAAATTACCGAATGCCACAGGCTACCTGGTGTGCAGGAAAACTGGATTTTCTGTCTACCAAGTTTCCGAGGTGATAATAGTTTTTTGCGGAACAGTTCAAAAAAAAAAAAAAATCTTCATGATCTGTTTTGCCACCAGAGTATGCTCAGAATCCCCTATAATACCAAGATTGCCTCACGACTGTATTTTCTTCATTTCATTCTGCAGAATGAGGCAATTTCTGTTTACTGAAGTGAACTTTCTTATCGATTAGCTAAAATCTCTATGCCAGGACTGATATTATCTGACAGTAAAACCTGAACCCAAGATGTATTTTGAAGATGGGTGCAAAAATGCATTTGTCTCCTTTTGTAAATACTGCAGGCAAATGGACCTGCGTTTTGAGATAGGGTCGGATCTAAAAGATTCCCATCACCACAACAATTGGATTGGGCCTTTACAAAAAAAAAGAAAAGAAAAGAAAAAAAAAAGACTCAAAAGTTCATTGAAGTCAGATATCTACTGAACTTGTGGATTAACAACCACTTTATCTACATGGGTGAAAATTACCATGCAAACAAATTTGACCTATTTGTCAGGAAAACTTCATTGGATATTTATTTAATCGTACAAGAATTCACAGACGAACATTTAAGCATCACTGACAAATGAATGTTTCTTCCTCTCAGGGCAAAAATGAGCTTAACTTCAAAGGATGTTCACAGAAAAAAAAAGATATGTATTTTTAGGATTGAGCTTAGATACAGAAGTCAAACCCTCAGCATTTTTGATGTGAGAGATCTGCGGATAGCCTGCTATGCCAGATTGACATTTAAGATCAGTTTGGTGCCACTGAAAGTCAATGGGGTAATCAGATCTAAGTGGAATGATACTTTCGGGAAGCCCTCTGTGAACCCTTGTCATCTCCACCGGAGCAACACAGGCCAGTGTGTGATGACACCAAAGGTCCACTGATGCAACCCTCCCCTGCCACCAGTAACCCACATCTGAGAAAGGCATTAGTGGACTGCCATCTGATGGTGAACCACAGCTGATGCAACTGAGAGATATATAGCGCAGGCCCGGCCTCGATTCGCCATGAATAATTTTGCTCTTGATCCGAAATATTAGGAATGATGAGAGCAGTCAGAAAAAAAAAAGAATGAAACGTCCTAGAAATTGGGAATCCCGAGACGGAGGATTCTCGTCCATTCCCACCATCAGAAGGCCATTAACTGCTATGGGATATAAATAGCTGTCAAGAAGTATCACCTGCTGAGTTTACTGGACAGGGTACACGAGCGATACAGGTTTACAATGTGTTTGTTGCCTGCCTCACACACACACACACACTGGGTAGAGTGTAGGCTTTAGTCTCAGTGGCCCCAGTGATATCTCCAGGCCATCCATCTTGCAGAGGGCAGATCATTAGGTAGTCGACAGGCAGCTTTAGGCCGAGGGGGGGGGCAGGTGTGGGAATACTGTTACTGAATGAACTATAGGCTGCTACTGTTTTCTACTGTACCTCCATGGAACTCACTGGTTCCCCTCACTGCTGCACTTCACATCACACTGGAGCTCGATCCACACTCTCTGCGCCACGGCACCGCACTTACTCCGAAAATCTGCTTTTAACCCAAAAGCTATGTGATTGAAGAGGAACGGAACATCCAAACACACCGCTTGCAGAGACAGACACTCTCCTGGGTTGTTGTGCCCCTTCTCTTTAAAATCATTCAACTGATTTCCCCCATTTCGTGCCATTTTGGGACCAAAAAAAAAAAAGAAAAAGCACAAAACAGCATTACTGTCAACAGAATATGTTGCAAGTATTTTTGTAGCTCCTCGGCTACGAGCCCATTAAGATGGATATGTTCATGAGAGGGACGATACGATACAGAAATTAGAATAGATATTTTATTTTGATAATGTTACTTCAGTTTGCGCGATTATAAATACATTCTATGGACATAAACATAGATGTAACAGGGCATCTTTAGTAATCTGTACAATGACACTGAGGTAACAGAGTGATTTTTAATGATGTATTTGGACTCAAAGACCATTGTTTTTGTTGATTTCAGTCCGAGCTTCTAGTTAAAAAAATGTTCAAAAATATCTGAGTTTGATGGCACAAAACAACTCCGCTTGATAAAGCTCCGTTAGGAAACCTGAAAAATATGCCAATGCTTTGTCTGTGCTCTGTGGGTAGAAAAGAAAATTGTCAGGGTGAGTTGTTCTCATGGAAATAATAGATTATTGATGTTTTGGCAAAGTGCGGTATGATTTCCCTTTGGAGAAAAACAGGCTATTTAAATTTAAACTACAAGAGATCTGGTTCACTAACTGGTTCTACTCTGCTTCCCAATAAGTAATATTCATTACTTTGTTTCTCAGTGGAGGAACACAGTAACTCAAGAAAATTAGGCCTTAAGTGATTGGAAATTAACAAGTAGTCCAGATTATGGCGCTTGCAGAGGAGAATAAAGAGTCAGAACAGGCAAATAATGTCGGTATGTGAGAAGTAGGGCTGCATTTGTGTGAGAGAGGGTAAAAAAAAACATGAAAGCAAAAGAGAGCAAAGAGATATGAGAGACAGGAAGAGAGAGATGAGGCTGAGAGGAAATACAGGTAACAGCACGCTCACCAATAGAAATAGAATTTTCAGTAGCGATGTCTGCACTCAAATACAGCCCACATAAAACACACACACACACACACACACACACTGGGCTCCCAACGGGTGGCACTGTGTAATTTGGCACATCCATTTCCTAGGCTGGGTTTGTCTTCAGTGCTGTCGAGGCAGTCACAAACCCCATAGGGGTATTCCAGCCAATCCATGAATGATGTCACTTTCAAACACAGTCACTGAACTGCAAAAAAAGAAAAAAGAAAAATCTGTGGCAAGTGCCTCACTCGCGACTGTCCCGCTTTCTCTGCTTGTGGTAATTCTTGTCATTGGTTGGAGGTACGTCTGTGCTAATTTAATCAAGCCTTCAGGTGTCTGAGTGCTGAAGGAGCTGACCCTGTTTTCTGCTGCTGTGCCACACCGCTGCAGTTTCCATGGCCTTTCCCTTTGGTCCAGAACTTAATTATGTGAATCTTCTCAGGGGCAATGTATCCCGACCACATCCCCGAGGCCACCAGGACTACCCCTGCCAATACTCAGGGACATCTGCTCTGCTTTAACGGCATATGGAAAAATTACATGGCGAAAAACAAGTTGCCCTCCCCTGACATTTCTCCCCTTTGATACTTCACTCTCAGCTACCACTCAATTTTAGCCCTGTGCCACTGTGTGAGTGTATCGGAGCCAATGGAAACTGACCTCTCACCACTGCAGACTGGGATCAGAGAAAGGGACGGTCTAGTTGGTCTACTTGGGAGATTTATATCCTGTCCCCACAACACTGTGTAATAAGAACAGCCCTAGATCAGTGCTTGTAAAAGACCAGGCGGTTGGAGCCATTAATCAACATTAATTCCAATATGTTTATTTTTATTCTCATATAACTAATTTGCAGTTTGGAGAATTAAAAAATATCTGTGGGCTCATCAAAATGTCCTAGATAATGTTGCTTTATTAGGCTGAGGTGTAATTTTATGCCCCAAAAATGAGGTAACGCTGGCATAGAGGCTCCTGAAACAAGCGGCTGTTTGCTCAGAGTTAACTCCAAATACACGGAGAACAGCACAGACACATTATGCGATGTGCAGCCTCTCTCTGTGTGAATTCAGATACAGCAGCACTACAGCTCCAGGTAGAAACCAGCTGCGTGTTTCTTAGTGGCTGCGATTTGGTTCAAGAGAGTGGCTGATTAGGAGGTGAGCCCCATATAAGGCAGGATGAGCAAAAACAAGATGACTCATATGAAACAGTCTCTAAGCAATTTCCCTCAAATAACCCCTTCTCTCTTTCTGCTACTGGCAGGATCGGTGATGAGCTGGCCAGACTGCTGCTCGCTCTGCTGCTTCTCCAATCATTAAATAGCAGGGAAAGGTGTCATGGAATACTTCATAAAAATGTCTAGATCCATGTGCATAAAATATCTAAGAGAAGGAATACTGATCTAGGATCACCGGTCAGGTCAAATTACTTTATGTACTTCACTCTAACGCAAGAGACAATCTAGGCTTGGATCAGCGCAGCAATACCACAATACTTAATGAAAATGGTCTGTCATACTATCAGAATCAATAATTCCAGTTTTCTCCGGGAGAATAACGTCTAATAAGATGCAATATGTGCACATCAAGGCAATCTTTCCACAATCTCCCATTGCTGCCTGCACTACTTTGCATGAATTACTGTAAAATCTGGAGTTATGCACGCAGATAGGCCCCAAGCTGTTAGCCTGTTTTTCTCAAAGGTTTCTGCGAGAGAAAAAGACAGAGAGAGAGAGAGAGAGAGAGAGACGGGTTCTTCGGGGAGATGCTTAAGCCGCTGGCTGGGAGAGTTGCGAGAAAAAAGCGGGTGCAACTTGAAACATGCATGCGAAAAAGAGATGAAGACAGGGAGAGGGTAACATGAACATGGAGAAATTTCAGAATGGGAGGGAGGGGGGCAAAACCCAGAGCAGTCTTTCATGTGTGACACATGAGGGAGAAGCAAAGGGAGAGCAGACAGATGAGAAAAGCAGACCGAGCGCTGGTTGTTGTGAGCGCTTGCACAGACGGTTCCTTTACAGTGCGCTTCACAGTCGAAACAGCTTTGAGACTTTCACACCCCAGCTATTCACAGATGTGCTGCAGTTTGCTAATTACTGTGGTGTCTGTGTTTGAGCATGATCTCATTGGATTTATTTATATCATTATGAAACCAGCATTGCTCTGTGTAATCATGCCCCCCCCCCTCCTCCTCCATGTTTTCCTATCCCAGTTCATCAGGCTTGTGAAGTGAACAGGCCCTGTTTGAGTCTCCTTTGGTTGAGACTAGCTTTTGTCTGCTCACCTGCCATTGTTGACTGGGATTTGCCATGAAAGCCTTTTGAATAATAGAGACTCCATCTCGGCAAAGCCAGCCTCGTACTCGCACACCCGCTGAGAGGAATCTTTTTGTGTGTCAGAAGAAAGCCGAATGTTCATATAAATGTACTCTCCTGACTCCATTTACTTTACTTTAGATATAATTTTACCACTCTAGGCTTCTCCACTTGGTTTGAGTTTTGTGTTTTGAATAACCTGCCTTTTCATTTTTTTTTTCTCTCTCTCTCTCACCTGTTTTCCCATTTCAAAACTCTCCCCCTCGTCCGATTCTCGCACCGTTGAATCTGCCGTCGCCTCCTTTCATTCCTCATCATTTCCTAATGTTGCCCTCTCCCTCATCCTTTACTCTTCACCTTCCTTCCCATCCCTGCTTTCCGTGCTCAGACGCATCCGGGCGCATGACCGAGAGCATAGCAGACCAGCAGAACCCCCTGTCCCAGCAGATCTCCGATGTGGTCAAGCAGCCGGCCTTCATCGCGGGCATAGGAGCCGCGTGCTGGATCATCCTCATGGTCTTCAGCATCTGGCTGTACCGTCATCGCAAGAAAAGAAGCGGCCTCTCCAGCAGCTACGCAGGAATACGCAAGGGTCAGTCCATGTGTGCAAAAAAAAAAAAAATCTCCATGCTAACCATCCAGTTTGTCTCATATTCAGCCTTGTTTTTCTTAAAAAGCAGCTCCAAAATCTGCCAGTGGGATGAGATAATCCTCCTTGTCTCCAGTGTGGTTTCACTTGTTTCATGAATTTGTCTGGGAACAAGTATAAAAATGTTGAAATAAAGCAGATAAGCCCACTAGTATCAAGAAAATGACACTTGATTCGATAAAATTGAGGAAACACGTTGGTTAGCATTGAAAACAAGAGGGATTATCTCATCACTGGCAGATTTTTTTTTCGCTTATTTTAAGAAAACAAGACATTAACTCTGAGTATTAGTTGTTTTGTACAGAACTGTGCACATTTTATATTGCCTTGAATGCCTTGCTGGATAGGAATTAGCAGAGCGGCTGCATGGCTGGGAAATTAATGAACAAACAAATTAAAGTTGCTGAGAAAATTCAAGATATGTTTGCTTGTGCAGCGCGGGATTCCTCCCAGCCTCAATCCAGCCGTCTCTATCCTCTTCATCCCAAATACCCTCAGCCTTCCACACATCTCCCCAGTCACCCACACACACACACACACACACACACACACACAAGTCCTCTTAAAAGGCACTAGGTGAAGCCTCGAACTGAAAGCACTCTCCAGTACGCTGCTTAAAGAGGTGATGTAAACTCCCACCGAGAGCACGGCATGAAGATGTCTTTTATTTCTTTTTTTCATAATTCTGTCACACTGATTCTGCACGGGTCTGTGAAGAGTGTTTTCAGTGAAGTACATTTTGAGGTCCAACAACTCCCTTTTAGCAGCTCCCCTCTGACTGAACTGGGAAACAGAGAATGTCTCACCATAATCCCTCTTTATCAAGGACACGCTGACATTTCCACATGTTTGGAGCATTCTCGCTGTTCTTTTAGAGCACGGCCTTTTCATGTGGAGGAGTTAACAAGCGCTGGGCCGCCGTCCTCTTAACATTAGCATTTACCAGAGTGTATGTTTTGGAAGCCCAGGAATCCCTTCATATGTGTGTTTGGGCTGCATTTCAACTTTTTCTTCTGGAGTGGCCACTGTATAACCTGCGGTGTTTTTTTTACCTGGCTTAAGTTGAAGTGACAGGGTTCATGACATGCCCAACCTTTGCCCACAATAGTTAGAGTACAAAGAGAGCTATTAGGCTTTCTTTGGGACTTTCATTTATGTGTGGGCCGGCTTAATGTGTGGCCTTGGGCTGTGCAGCTGCCGCCTGTGAGCGCTACCTGCCCCATCCCCACTCGGGGGCTCAGGTTTACCGCTGGCTGCCGGGGTTAGAGGAGATCCACCCTTCAACCTTGAGACGTAAACAGACAATACACAGGCTTAGCTGTTGCCGTTGTTAATGTGCGGCTGTCACGTTGAAAATAGAGGCTGCGAATCCGAATTCTGCAGCCACGCCGATACTGGGAATTATGCGTCATGAGAGAGAAAGAGACACCTCAGCGAAGTTTTTCCTTAATCTTTTTTTGGAGACTGTGCAGTCTTTTACACATACCTCTGCGGTCTATAATGGTCAAACTTGTTATTTTTGCATTATGGTTTCCATTGCCTTGCTCTCTCTCTCTCTCAAAGACAAGATGACATTTCAAAGGATACGTCGATTTGCAAATCTGATTAAACGCTGGTGACAGTTTGGGGTTGAACGGTTGACTTTCTAGTGTTCGTGTTGCTAGGAGAGGAGATGATGTGCCGCAGCAGGCCAGGACATCATGGACAACAGCTGCCTGAAGTAAAAGAGAAACCACGCCATTATTCTTTTTTTTCCTTTTTTTAATAACCAAATTTGTATCTGTTTTCTTAGGATACAAGTAGGGCGGAAATTATGTAGATATTTATTTCAAAGTAAAAGAAAAGGGTATTCTAAGGCGAGTTAAAAGTTAAAAACAAGTTGAAAACAGAGGGCAGTTACGGGGAGTGTGTGGCTTCAGAAGGGGACCTTGGAAGACTTAATCAGCACAGTAAAGCTCTGTGGCCGGGGCACAGAGGCTGAGATTTGCCCTCTGGCTCGCTATGACTCTATAAGTCGATGTTTACTCACAGAAACTCGCAAAGCTCTTCAAGGGCACAGTAGGCAAATGCACGGCTCCCCCACCGCCTCTTCCTCCTGCTCTCCCAAACCACAAGGGGCCGCAGTCTTTGTAGGAACTGGTAACTAAGAATGTTTTGAGAAGAGGAGAAGAGTGTAATTGCAACCACATGAAGCAACAATCTGCACTCGGGGTGAAATAGGTTGAACTGGGAGGCTGCACAGAACTCTTAAGTGTGCGTGCCTGCGCGTGTGTGTGTGTGTGTGTGTGTGTGTGTGTACGCGTGCATACATGTTTGTGCAGCCGCCAACGAATCAAATTCAAATTAAACAGTCCCTAATAAAAAAAAATGTCCCGTTAAGAAAGAAAAAAAAAAAAAAAAAAAAAAAAATTGCTTTTTCCTTATTATT